>BRZM01000769.1:67636-154161 GCA_033238685.1 Lates japonicus | reverse complement strand
AGGAAACACAAAGAATGTCTGTAGAAAGAGACGCTCTAATGAAGAACATTTCTATTCTGCTCTGACAGAAACAGCAGGGAAATGGAGATACAAAGAGAGAAGTGATAGAGTGAAAAAGAAGAAAGTGAAAGGAGAGATCTGAGAACTGCCTATTATCTCCACACTGCTTCATTGCTTCAGACGCACACACACACACAAGCGCACGTGCTGCACGCGTCTGTGCACAAACCTAAAAGTGTGTGCACAAAAACACACACGCTCGCACACAACCATCCTCTCAAATCTGCCCAGATCTCATGAATATGATTGACCTTTTTTCCACTGTAATGCTGAGAGCGCATAAAGGGGAAAGGAGAAACTAAACAGAGGCAAGCAGAGTTAATTTAGAACAACACATTATTGGGCGCTGACTGCAGATATGGAAAAGGACAATCTAATCGATAAGCCAAAAGAATGACAATGGCCTCTCAAATCAATGTCTGCACCCCATTTTCTCACTGTGAAAAGACAAAGCCTTCAATGCAGGTGTTTTTGTTGTTCTGTTTTGTGCTCTTCACACCTGTGTGTGTGTGTGTGTGTGTGTGTGTGTGTGTGTGTGGGCTGTGCGTCCATGAACGTGTGCATGTGTGTGTACCTGGCTGCTGCTGTGGTGGAACAGTTGCCAGGACTAATCATTATTTAGTTGTGGTGGGGCTGGAAAGGTCAGCAGTCTGAAATGTCAGGCTGTGTTCAACAGGAGCCAGATGCAGCCGTGCGCTGCTCAAGTGTCCAATTAAAGAGGGCCGAGTGAGGTTTGAGTGGGTCTGTGTGCGGGAGTGAGTGAGTGTGTGTGTGTGTGTGTGTGTGAAATAAGGAAGTGAGTGTACAGATGTACTGTGTGTTTTTGTTGATTTTTCTCCGGCGTGTGTATACATATACATACACCAATAAGCTGGAACATTGAAAATTAACTAGTTTTAATGTTACAGCTGATGAGTGTATATGTCAGATCTATATGTAAAGTATATATACACTCAATTAACATGTGTGTGGATACAAGTTTAAACATGAGTCATTCTTCAGAGCAGCTAATGAATGCCATTAGAAACAGAAGCCAATGGAGCAGCAGGGGCAGAATCCTCATCAAATCTCTCTCTCTCACACACAGCACGTTATGAAGCCACTTGAGCCTATTAGTTTGTTCACACCCTGTGATTCCCCCTGCTGTCCACGCTATGAGGATGAGATGAAGGAGGGAATAATGCAGCACAAAAGGGCAGAAACAAGAGGACAAAGGCAATGTGATAAAATAAGATCGCTAATAAATAACAGCGGATAACGGGTGCCGCTCAAATGAGGAGAGGAGGAAGTGCCGACAGCGAGGGAGGAAGGCGGTCTAGAGGATGACAAGGAGAAAGGGAGCAAAGGAGCGGAAACTCCTTTAATCTGCAGGGAGAGAGAGAGAGGGTGTCCTGCCTGTATTTCCCTATCAGAGTCATTCATCTGAAAGCCTCACCTGCTCTTCATGCAGCCATCATAATAACCTTCACCATGTTCGGTGTGTATGTGTGTGTGTGCGTGTGCATGTCCGCTCACCTACTGTGAATAGTAATAAGCAGCAGGGCGGGATAAAATATGTCTGCCAAGTTAAGAGTATAATAGACTTCCCTTCAAGGCCACACGTAACAACAGCCTGAATAATGACCTGCAATAATTTACACAGCACACTGAGCTCTACGCTGGTCAGAGGAAGAAACCTCTCAGTAAGAAATAATCGAAAGCTATTTTGGTCTATCTGGGGCCTCTCCATAGGTGCAAACTAAACCCTAAAGGAGGGTAGTTCAACTGTGTCCACGACTGTAAGGTTATCCAAGGAGGGAGTTGCTAAGTCATGGAAAATATTAAATTTTAAGATTATTTCAATGGGATGTCAAAGTGACTGTTAACAGGACATCTCATTACCACATAAGTAAAACTTTATAGCAATAGAAAAGACTTTGCTTATTAGGTTGTTGTGCCATCTCACCTCACATATGAGAGGTGAAATGGCACGGAGCGCTAAAGTTTGATGCTGCATACTGACTAACCAGAAAGAAAAGAGCGCACAAACCTGAAATAACCTTGGTGAGTACAGCCACTTTGCAAAGTTCTTGGTTTCCTTAACTTTCTTCTTATTTTGTTGTATCTTCATTTTATTTTTTTCCTCAGAGTTTATACTTATAATGAGACACTTCACAGACCTCTGAAGAGGCAGCTGCTTGAATTATTGTGACTGTCCTATATGTACATAAAGTGGCTTATTTGTCGCCTCAAATCAATTCAGAACGTGATTGTGGTGTTAGTTGTAATGATGTAAGAAATTTACCGGTGTTTCTTGAGCAGCTACGAATATCAAAAGCAAAGAGCTATAAGCACGAGTGTATTCACCAAAACAGGTATGAAGTGTTGATTTGTGACTGGTAGAGAGTACTAACAGTCACCCATATCAGCTTGAAATGCAAAGTTCTACTGAGCCATACCCCACCAGTCTATAGAGCCAAAACAAAAGAGTATACAAATTGCAATGAGGAGCTCAGTCATTGTGAAATTTGATAAAGTTTTTCAACACCAAGAATCTTCCAAGATCTATTAAACAATCTATAAGAGGTTCAGGGCTACTCTGGGGAGATGGGAGAACAGGAGCAGAGAAACTACATTAATCAGGCCTTTGTATGAGAATGGCCAGATGAGTCACCTCCGAGTAAAACAAATGACAGCCCAGCTGGCCGCTGGTTCAATGAGACAAAGACCAAGTAAGACAATTTGCAATTCCCCTCCTTATGGTGACGGCAGCAAATTTGTGGCGAGACATGAAGACAGATTTACTAATGTTCCCGGTGACAAACTGCAAAAAACATCAAAACTATCAAAACAAGTCATGGGAAAACTGGTGTGGCAGCAAGTGGAGCTGACATTGGTGGTTTTTCACAGTATTCACAAAAGGGTTAATAACAGATGGCATCACATACTGTATATTTCTATATCAAAACCATTCACTGAAACGTGCACATCATTTTCTCTCTATATTTTCCTTTTGTTTTGTCTGGGTATATCTACAGTCCAAATTAATGTCGTTGTTAGATATATCACAGGAACAGGCCCAGTAAGAAAACACTGATGTCAGATTAGTTGCAATCAGTTGTTGCATACACACAGAGCTGTATGATAATCTAATCCTTTCCCCCTTTTCCTCCTCACATGGCTGCATAAGGTGTTTGTATATAATCTTGCTCGCACCCTCGCCCTTCTTAGCCCTCTCTCTTGTTGCCCTCTGTCAAATTGTGAAGGCCAGGGGTGAGTTTTTGCCTCTGCCCAGGGCCTGAGGAACAGCTGCAAAGTAAACCTGTTAAATTAACCCGGTCTCCACGAGCCTCGCATATGCATTATTCTAATCAAAGCACATTAGATCATCCAGATACTTTAGACATATGGGTCTCTGTATCCTCCTCGCCGTCCCCATCTGTTTCTCCTCCCCCGTTTTTCGATTTTCCTCCTTGCTCTTCATCTCAGTGGATCCATCGTTCTCACAGCTGCCTCTCTAAGACATTGGCATAAATTTCGAATAGTACAACTACTTTCTGACACGCTTTCACATCCAGTCAAACTTGGAGCACCATATGTGCGTCTGACTACTACATGTTACGAGTCTGAGGTGCGTGCTGGATACAATTCAAGCTACTCTGCTCAGACTTTATACATATACCTCTCATATGCATCTGGCTAATAACATGGCACTATAGAGTGCACTGCTACAATATGTTCAGAAACATTAACTGAACATATTCTACCCATGTTCCTTACTAATACATGTGTTTTGGTAGTGCTCAACTGTTTCTTGTAAGAGGGATTCAAGATTGTATATGACAGCATCTCAGTGATATATGATGAAACATTGTAGTGTTTTTTGTTTGGGTTGCAGTGTCGTGTTCTATATCTGCATGGGTCAATAGTACATGAACATTTGGGTGCTGCTTAGATCCATTGTAGCAGATTTATGTGTGACAGTATTAGTTCAGTTTATGAAAAAAGAGGTGAATACTTAAAATAAATAATAAAATAAAATACCATTCACATTACTATATATATATATATATATATATATATACATGTAACGTATATGTATAAACCTCACTGAATGGTTTGATGAGTATGAAAGTGATGTGAATCATGCTATGGCTTTCACAGTCACTGGAGCTCAACCCAGTTCAACACCTATGGGAGATTTTGGACTGACATGTAAGACAGCGCTCTCCACCACCATCATCAACAAAACATCAAATGAGAGAATATTATTTGGAAAAATAGATTTGCATCCCTCCAGCAGAGTTTTAGATTTGTATAATCAATGCTAAGGCATATGAAAGCTGTTCTGCCATCACTTTGGTGGACCAGCACCTTACTAAGACACTTTATCTTGGTTTTTCCTTTAGTTTGTCACCCACCCAGTGTTTCTGGAATGTGAGCACATTTGGCTGTGTAAGCGTCTTTTAAACACATATGAAGTAAAATGTGTTGACCTGCATGGTATACAGTTTTTTTATGCCCCTTCACACAAATATGAACAAATATCATAGTAGGACTAACACTCACACACAGCTCTGCATGAGTGTGCACGCGTGCAAACGTACCCACACACAAGCAAACACACAGGGATATATTTTTACATCCTGAATATATGCTTGAGTAAACATACTTGCTCTTATGACTTCTTCAACTGAATTCATAGTTCCATGTTATCCCATTATAAAAGCTTCAAGCCAATGTTTTTTGGCATTTAATAAATCACATCATAGGATAACATCCTTTAACGCATGCTCAAGCAACTCACCAGCTACCATCAAATCAGCAGTAGTTCTGCTACAGGGTTTTCCACAGCAGCCACTTCTCCACCATCCAACTGTGCAGTTATGTGTTTGTGTAGGAAAGCAGCATCCAGAAAACAGCATGTAACACTTTCAGCATTTAGAACCAGGAAAAAACTTGGGTGCCACACTGGCATGTTTCTGTCAAATCAATATCAAGCAAGGAAAGGAAATAACAAGGAAAGTACAGTTACACTGAGTTTCTAATGCGAGCAATACAGTTCTATATCAGTGGTGGTGGTGTGGTGTTGACACTGGGAGGCGGACTGTGGTGAGAGTGAAGATCTCAGGGACTTACCGGAGTTGGTGATGGTTAACAGGTCTAGACGCCGTTGTTGCTGGAATAAAAAAGAGAGAGGAAAGTTAAACAAATGACATAAAATTGATTGATTATCAGTTCTCAGATATAATGTCACTAAGTATCATTCACACTTACAGAAAGTCAAATAATCAATCTCACATATTGGTTTAGTTTGCTCAGTTATCATAATAGTACTTAACCTTTTGTACTAAATTGATGGTAATTATTTAAATTCACACATGGACATTATTTATATTATTTTTATTTTGTGTCATTTTAAGATGTACTGTGGGTATTTCTGTGCTGCAGCTGTACTCCGTGACTACTGGCTGCAAATGGCAACAACTTAGGGCTCTTTTTTTGAAATACATTTTAGTGTAACTTTATATTGTTTATATAGTTTGATACTTCTTCCAAGTAACTTGACAATGCTGTGCTTCTGTTACGGTAAGTCTTGGAGTAGTTGTGTGGGTGTGGGTGTGTGTGTGTGTGACCTCATGGGTTTTGATGGAGTGTGTTTGAAAGAGTGTGCAATTTTACACTTGATGTCTCCAGCAGCTGAGGAGTCTAGAAGAGGTGCTAGCTGGCTACCCCTCTCTTTAACCTGCCGCCTTTCTACACACACGCACTTACAGGCACACACACACTTGACTGTTGAGCACTGCAGTAATCAACACCCCAGCCCTCCTCATCTACCAGTCCCTCAGGAAAGAAGATCTTCACATCCTAGGAAAGGATGAAGGGTGTGTATGTGCGTATGTGTGACAAGCAGTATGGCTAGGTCACAGTCAAAGCCAGCTTTTAGGACCAGACGTCATTAATATTCAAGCACCACACTAACCAGTTCCTGAGAGGGATAAGCAAAGAGACTCTCAACATACTTGGAGTCCTTCTCTACCCACATACAGTGTTGCTTGGAGTGGAGCTCTCTTATAGGCTACTAAACACTTATTTTAGTATTTAGCAGATGCTCTTACTCAGAGTGACTTATAATATACAACATGAGTGGAAAGGGGTCCACTAAGTGTGGAGATAGAATAACTTAAAACACAAGTTCACCAACACTG
Source organism: Lates japonicus (assembly GCA_033238685.1). Taxonomy (NCBI): domain Eukaryota; kingdom Metazoa; phylum Chordata; class Actinopteri; family Centropomidae; genus Lates; species Lates japonicus. Next base: position 147,913 of record BRZM01000769.1, on the reverse strand, counting down.
TAGTAAGAGCAAATAATGCAACATGAAGAGTCACAGTATTCTGACAATTATTATATCTTTCAAAAATAATCTTGTAAAAGACAATAGTCTAGGATGAAGATAAAGACATTTTTAAAAAGAATGATCTTTAAAAAAAGACAGCAGGCAGTGAAAAGTGGACTGTCACACTGGTAGGCAAGATATGATAGTATTTAAATATGGGGACAATGACACACACCTTCAGTGTTCAATTCATAGTGATGTACTCAGTTGTTGACACGAAATGTGCCAGAAATACTTGTGTAACAAATGAAAACTGAGAGGGTGAGAGAGAAGCTCTAACCCTGCCTTCATTCTCACTATCGCATGGCTGGCCAATAACTACTTGAAGCCATGTGACTGTCAAATTGTCGGGTTTCAGAGAGTTACAGAAATTGTAACTTTCTGAATCTTCCATCCCCAAATCACCCCAATATCTGAAGTTGGAAAGGTGCTTGACAAACAGTTCTGATGGAGCATAGTGGCAGCTTAAGATACCCTGACATTTATATTTATATTGTGAGTTTATATAATTTAGATTTTTTGTAAAGTGTACTTAAATGTATTTATAATTTTAAGCATTACAAGAAATATACAGTTGGTCAAATAGCTGCCTGTACAGAGTTGAGCTTTCAGTCAAGTACTTAAGAGAGTAAAAGATGTTTCTGGTTGGACTGAGGAGTGAAGGTCAGTCCAGCATAGAGGACCCAGGAAAAGATAAGTGGTCTTAGAAAAAAGACGCTCCGCTAACACACAAGTATCTGCGTGGTTAAGGCCAAGGTGTTTTACAAGTAGTTACTTATTTATTTAGCCTTGAGTAAAGTGTAATTCTTACCACACTCACATCCCCATATATAAGTAGTATATGGAGTACAAGATATCTGGGAATCTATGCCTCTAGTGCATTGTGTGTGGTGGTATGGATACTGGAATAGGTGACCCATGTAAGCAGTAGAGGTCACTGTGACAACATGAGACACAGACAAGCTGAGATCATACACTCCACCACAACACACACACACACACACAAAGAGAGAGAGAGAGAGATTTACAAGCACATACGCTGTAACTACCACCTGTGGAGACTGGTGACTCTCTACAGTCTGTCAGATATGGAGCCGCAGCAGGAATCACCAACATCAGAAAAACATTTACACCTCCAGATCTTCTCACTGTTGCTGAACAGGGGGATAAGACCTTGACTGGAACAACTAGACCACACTCACACCTTTAACTACACCAGAAAACACTATTTCATGTAAGTCTGAGCATTGTAGAAACACTGAGATTTCTTTAGCAAATTCTACTATGTCTGTAGAGTAATTTATTATTCATCATTTGGTTACTTGTCTCATTTTTTTAAACAGATTTTTTATGTTTCTACATTCTGCATGTCCTAATCAGAAATGGACATGCAAAAAGGATGCTGTTGTACGCTATATAAATCAATACAACAACAAAACAATAGTAACTAATAAAAACAAATGTAAATCTGTTCTGTCCAAACTGTCCTGCAGTGGTAGTCTGTATTAGTAGGGAGGTTGATTAAATTATCATTTGGATTGTGTAGCACCCTCTACTGGCCCTACAGATTTTTGCAAATGAAACTACGGCAGATTGAATTGAATTCATCATTTGAAAAGGATTTCTCATTTAAGGTTATGGTATGAATATGAATGACTACAGATGTATGGGATGAGGAAAACACACATTTATGCACACAAAATACCAAGGACCAAGGAACTTCCAAACCTAATGGCATTTTAAAATCTATTCTCAAAATCCTCTCAAGACATGTTTCTACACACACTGATGCACAAATGCAAACACTCATTCAATCTGTAACCAGCAGATGAGAAGTGTGAGTGCTCTTCAGTCTGCCAGTACTTATACACAGATAATGAATCTGTGGTAGAGAATTACAACGCACTACCACTGCTCTCTCTTCCTGCTGCTTTTGTTAGTCCTTAACATGGATAAGGTGCTTAGTGTTCCTAAGGAGGGAGAGAGAGGGACAGACACACACACACACACACAAAGAGGGAGGGGGGGTCTGACACAGAGAGAATTACATTAGCAAAAGCATTTCAGGGCAGAAAATAGGATTGAATTAATCTTTATCAAACGTAGCCAAGAGCTGAGGGATCGCACCCTGGTTGAAGCCAGCCCAGCCACAGAGTAGCTGGCCACTGCCCTTTTACTGCCATAACAACAGACACACAACAGCTTTACGCAACTGCAGTGAGTGTTTATTACTAACTGACTGACTGATTTCACCCTTCTTAATTTGACTGTGTATACTCACTACAAGGTTGCTGGGATTCATTAAACAGGACAATAAATTGACTGACAGCGTTTCTTGGGATCTGAATGCCACAAAAATTATACTTTTGTCTTATGGTTGACAGATACTAATTGGACTGACCTGATGCAGTAGGCTACACCTGTATAGAGCTCCATGAAGACAGATATTTACCACAGGTGAATCTAAACTGGACCTGCCAGTTTAAGTGTTACTAGGTCAGAAAACAAGGAAGCAGTTGGGAGCCAGAGGTGATGGCCGCTCCAGCTGTCACGTTAGTCTAGCCAGCCAGCATGGACTCTGGGGCTCTGTGGCTAGAAACACAGTAAACAATACTGATACAGACCAAAGGACTGGAGTCCCGCATTATCTTAAAATAGCTACAGAGTTTTATGAGAATATAATTAAGTTTTATTTTTCTGGGCATGTAACCTGAGCAGAAAGCCCAGTGCTTCTATTCTTGGATGTTTTATGAGTGCAAGTCCTGATACAGATCTTTCCCTCTGTGAGTGGAAAGATTTTTTTTTAATTCTATTTTTTGCAAAAGCTTCAAACCAATGTAAAATTGATATTCTGACTACAAGACAAACTGCTCAGTTTCTCTGTAAATGTCTTTATCAGTTTCTCTTGTTATTTGTTTCTCTCTTGAATATTATTAGAATTTATTTTAGTTAATAAATAGTTTTCTAATATGATCCTGACAACCACCACCCCCTAAAGAAATCTATAATGTCCTAATCAGTATAAATACAGTCATTAACAGAACCAATCAGCAGACCAGATAGCACACTGTGCTTCCATCTCAATCTGGATGGAAAGAGGAGAAGGAGGGGTGGGATCAAATGGAGTGACAGCAGTGGAAAAACCATTAATGTACTAAACCCCTACTTTATGACAAAATTAAATATTCATGCACAATCTACCCAAACCCCATTTGCCAACATTTCCTCCAGAATTTACTTTTCATATTTGCTGATTGTTATCACACAGAAAAGAGAGAGTGAGGAAGCAGAAGGAGAGAGGAGGCAGGGGAGACATCGAGGAGGGGAGGGTGGGGGAGAGTAACTACAGCCCCAACCATCATTTTGTAGCTCATTTCAAATTAATTTAAAGTCAATATGGCTAAATTACACTGCCACAGCCACCATCCAATGCACAGTGTTCAGTTTTTGATGCAGCTGTGAGATGGGAATACTATTAAATTGAACCTCCATTAGCAGGGAAATATCATATTGTGTGGGCAGGTATTATTTCCAGAAAATGCACTATTACTTTCATTATTGTTATTTTTATTGTTATTATTAAGTTATTATATCAATTGCATTGATTGCAATTTAGAACAATATACATGCATGAATAGTGAAAGTCTGTCCTTAAAGTTTAAACCTAAAATAACAAATTTTCCAGTCACTTGGTGGAAGCAGAAACACGCTCAAGACAACATTGATATATCATCATTTTTAGAGTTGATACAGAGAACTTATTAGCAAATCAGCTGATACATTTCTGGCCTCCTACTTAACATTCATTCCTCTTTTAGCTCTGTTTTGGTCTCCAACAACTTTTCAGCTGCTAAATGCTCCACTGTGTTCTTATCTCTAACTGTGTCTGTCTGCTGTTTGGTGCTGAGCAGGTAGTGTACAATTGGTTTTTAGAGTTCTTATGCTGAAAGCAACACTGATGAAGTTGCATACCAGGCAAACCAAACAACATGCTGAAAGACATTAAAACACTTCATAGAGAGGGACACTGTCCTGTAAAAAGCAACCAAGCAGCTTATTATAACCCAAAGTTACATTTTATTGCTGCTTGCTAGTAATTATGATGGAAGAAATGAGGTAGTATATAGAACACTAAAGTCATGTTAGGAGAAGGTTGGGAAGAATTGATGGGTGGACAAGATAAAGGACTTTCACACAAAAGACCACTGTTCATTTCCTGTTGTTTCTTTAATCTAAGACAGAGTCACAGCCTTTATTGCATGTACATTATTGTCTCCATGATGACAAAAGTCCTCTGACCTTAGTAAGTACTTATTTAAACTGAAACCACTGTCCTAAATCTAACCCAGTAGTTTCGTCCATCCATCCATTAGCTGGACATCTCAGCCACACCTCACATTCACACCGACAAGCAATTTAGAGTCACCAATTAACCTAACCTGCATGTCTTTGGACTGTGGGAGGAAGCTGGAGTACCCAGAGAAAACCCACACAGGCACAGAGAGAACATGCAGACTCCACTGAGAAAAGCCCCGGCAAACCACGGTTTGAATCCAAGTAATTTTGTGCTGAAACCCAACTAAACCATGACTCTGTGTGTTTATCATTGTTATCATGATGGCAAAAACACATCTGCCACTGATATGCTCCTATGGGTAGGGCCAAGCGACGTATATGGTAGTTTAGGTTGGAGGACTTGTTGAGGGGAACTGCAGTACATCACTATAAATGACACAGACAAACAGTCATGTGATCCATTGTTAATATGAGATAATAATAATAATAATACCCCAGGAGTGAGGAAGGAATGAACATTACTTATCACTTATTATGTGTATGTTGGGTAACTGGCCTCTTGTCTCAATTTAATGTTGACATTACAGCTTGATAAGTGCATTAATTACTGCTGTGTGCTGTGATCCCAGATGATGCCCCTGCTCTGTTGATGAGGTCACATGCAGGAAACAGGCATCTACATCCAGTCCGACTGCTGTCCCCTGTGACCCATAAACACAATCACACACACACACACACACACACACACACAAACACACATAAACATCCGTCTATCATGTATCCAGGGTCAGGGCAAGGGTCGATGGTTGATAGGGGTTGCGAGTGAGAGAATGGCTGTCACTGCCTGACTCATCTTCCATCTTCCTGTGGTCGCCTCACCTCATCCCCGCGTCGACTATCTGGCAAACAGCCCAGTCACCTCATCTGAGTCACTTTACATTCGCGTATGCTCACAGCTAAAACCCAGGACCGATCTGTAGTAGAGGTAAAAGGGGAACCTGCTTTATTTGCACATGTGTGCCTCTAGTTGCATCTTAGTCATCATCCCTTGGTAACAAAAGAGGGAGATGAGGTAAGAATGAGCTAATGGGATGAGCTTTTCTAGGATATGTTTGGGTGTGGCTGTCTGTTCACTTGATTTGAGTACATATTGTAAGAAGATTAGAGGTGTCTAAGGATGTAAGGCGTCCTAACAACAAAATTTAATAGTTCAACACAAAACAAATTTTATATAAATATAATGTTTTTATTAATATGTCTAAAAATTAGCACAACAAAGACTGGGACCAGAGATATTAACACTGACATGTAGCACATATTTTTATTCACTAAAAGTAGGGAAAATCACCATTAATTCATTTGTAGGAAATGGTTACCACAGTAGAAATGTGATCGATCGTGTCTCACTTGCATGACAGTGTTTGTGGTAATATGCTGTGGTGGTAAGATGAGGGAAGAGAGGATGGAGCAGAGGATGGAGAGTAATCGCTATGAATTTGTGATTCATTAAAATACAACAAAACAAATAAAAGATTTATTCCTTCTGAGAGCGGGAGAGCAGCCTCCTTGAGCGGAGGAGAGGACAGCCGCCACCTGCACAGGGCACACAGTCCTTCCCCGCTACGTCGCTATTACACTCCTCTGACACTGTGGACTGCAGTAATCGATAACGCACAACAGCAGGCATGAATAGATAATGCAGCTGATGCTGATATATGAATATGCAACATGCTGGCCAAACACACACACACAATACATATACCCTATGCATATGGCCATAGACACGCACACCAAGTCATTTCACCACGCCACCCCGCTTCTTTCTCATAGTCCTTAAAAACATGATTCAATTCCATCTTAGATTTCATAAAATATTCATGAAGACCAATTAAAGAAGCGGGTAAGCTGGCTGTGAGGGAACCTTCCTCCTTCTTTCTGTCACAGGCAGTCCGTCAGGTCACCTGCTTTTTGAACAAGGACCCTGTGGGTCTCGGCTGTATGACCACTGTGTCTTCTTGTCTCTTTTCAAATTCTCAGACTTTAATTTGAAAGCAAAAACTTAGTACAGCTTAAATAGTAACAGCCCGGCACAATGCTGATAAACTGTAGATGATAACAATGCTCTAGGGCTTGGGTGACCTTGGGTGTGGCCTCACTATAATGTGGGTGTATATCATTATTCAACTGGTACATTACCACCTGTGACAGCCAGCTGGAGAAAAACTCTTCCTCAATATTTAGGACAAGCTCTGAACAGATGTAAACATGTTTTTGGCTAAACAAAAACAGTAAATGGAGATGCTGGCTTTATAAGTGTCCTCCCGCGCAGACACAACTACTAACTGGCAAGCTTCCTCTGCAACGCATGGGGAGGACGCTAATGGCTTTGCACACTACAAATCAGAGTTACTGGACATGAAGCGTGTGTTGAAAAATGTGGTTTGAGAGTGTGGTGTTTCTTCAACAAGCCTCAGTTACCTTGGATCTGAAAGTCTTGCTGTATGACAAATAAGGACTTTAATGTGGGACGCAAGGAGTGTGAGCTACGATTAGAGGCGGGCACAAAAACAACCCTGGATACATGGCATCCAAAGCAAGCAGGCAGTGTGAGGTGGACCTATGCAGTATATTGAAGCAGTGCCAAATTTGTTTTCAGCATCTGCCCTCAGGCTCGATCACCCAGGGCAGCCCAAACACATCTCTAGCTCAAGTCTCTGCCTCCCTCTCCTTCACAGCACCTGGTCTATTGGGTAACCATCGAGTGAAAAGCAGCAGAAGAGTGGCTAAAGAACAGGCAGCGCTGGCCCAGACAGTGCAGGTTCCAGGAGCACTCAAGACCTGTGCAGACTACGTGTCGAGGGCTAGTACAAACAAACTGGAGAAAAAGCAGGCACAACGGCAAGTGTCCCAATTATGATTTCAAATTAGGGAAATGCCCTGTTCAACATCACAACTGAAATCTGTTGTAGTACTTGTTTTACCAATACTCTGGGGGACAGATTTTTCTCAGGTTGACCAAGTCCTGACTGCCCTCTCTTTAGCCTGATGGTCATCAGATGACAGAGTCTGTGTAACTGTAAAACACACACAGACCTCCACACGAGTGAGCAGGGTCACTACATCGGGGAGTAATGTGTTAGTTGTCCCGGCCCTGTGTCTTTAAATAATAAATATAAATTAAATAATTTGTCAAAAATAAATAAATAATAAACAAAAAATACATATTTTAGCAAAAATGTAGTAATTAGTATTTGTGAGCTTATATAAAAAGCTTATTTTTCTTGATGTAGTGAAGGAAAAACAATGTTACTTTCCTCCTGTAACACAAAAATTTGGTCTCTCATGCTAAAAGAAGGTCAAAATCGGACACAGAGTATGTTCAATTGATGCCAGCAGTCCATATACTTTGGCAAGCACTGCAAAATGTGCATCAAATCCAGGGGCCAGCCATTCAAAATATATTTCTATGAATTGCTGAGGAATGTGTCAATCATGCTGCACTGAAAGCTGCCTCCCTCCTCACCATGTCAGGTGTTACACATCGCCTCTTGTCGCTTGTTGAATCTGCTGGATTATATGTTGTGTTTGAATACATTTCATGTGTGTGTTTTATATTTATGAGAAAGTGGTATAGGATAGATTTGACTGGTATTATTTAGGGTTTGAGGAGCTGAAATTGATTATTTGGAAATAGTTGTGTTGTCATAACTGCAGTAAAGAATTTAGAACCAGTTTACTGTGCTATTATGCAGGGACTGTTTGATTGTTATTTGTATGGATCTGCAAATGCCCCCTCGTATTATGCCGTCATGCAAGTTGGCCAACACTTTAATACTGTTGGCACTGTGCTTACAGTAGCATTGCACAATTAGAATATCTGCATATGGGGCCTTTTGGAGATGATCTTGTCTGACATTAGCAAGACACAAAGCAGGCCTGGATCTGAGTACAAAACTGACTATTGAACCATGGCTTGATGATTCCAAGGCCAAGCATTCTTAAGGAACCACTCCTTACTCAAACTTCATACTATATTTGGTGGGCTGTTTCAGGTACTCACAGATCCCCACAAAGAGTTCAGAAGAAGACCAGATGATATGAACTGCTAACCAAGGCAAAGGCAATACGCAGTCACGCTTGGAGTGGAGTCAACCACTGACAACCAACTCAACATCACACCACTGTTCGAATTGGGAACCGTATATCTCCACACCATTACTGCGTCCTGTGCCTGGTTACTATGAACAACCCATAAAAGGAGAGACAGTCAAATCCAGGGCAGGGTTTTTTGCTTCATCACTGTATGTAGAATATAGTTAAATTAAACATTTCTGTTTAATTAAACATCAGATTCCCCAGCAAGTGATGCGACATTCACATACTAAAAGTCAGATTCATAACCTTTTCCAATCCAAGAAGACCGCCCTTTCACGTCAATGGAGGCCATGCATCATCATTGTTGGTCACTCATGTTGTTTTTCACCTGGCCTTTGCCACAGGGTAGATTCCCAAAGCTGCCCAGTATCACCGTGTGGCCTTTGTCTCTCTGGTCAACCAGCTGGAAAATGAATATTGGGGATTACTGAGGATTATATAGTGACAGAAACACTGACCACCAGCATCAGTTACTGGGAAGGTTTGTGGTTTTGGTTGTGTCTGCTGCCAGGAAAATAATTGCCCATTACACTGCTGTAGAGTTCCAAGTTTTACCATCCACTTTGGTAATATTGTGTATGTCATATCTATCGATATTTGAACAGGATTTTGAACTATGTGTATGTGTAAGGAGTATGTGTGTGTAGTAAAAAAAAAGGCACAAATGGGTAACCTATCTCGCTGGTCAAGAGTTTCCTCTCAGGACCTGGCAAAAATCAATGACAGCGCCTTGACACTGGGGACCAATCAATGACTTGAGGACACTGATAGCATACTGATACCTCAACACACAAATCCTCATTCACTCACACACAGAGAGAGAGGAGGGAGAGAGAGAGAGAGAGAGAGAGTATGACTCCATCATCATTTCCATTGGCTGTGATTGACCCCGCCTGATGGAGTGTAGGAAGACCTGGTATTTACCAGAGAATACTGAATCAATGCCTCCCAGCTGCAGACACAAGAACAGGACAACCTCAAGAAAGTATTATTGAGCAGAGATCAAACCCGCTGTCCAACATTACTGGGTCTGATTACTGAGCAAGAACATTACTCATTTAAACACATCACACACTCAATATATCTGCTTTCTGAACTTGATTTACTTTTCTCATAATTCTACAAGTTGGTTGTGAGTTTGTCAGTTTTCCCCAGAAGGATCTACTGTGAAGCTGATGTGGAAAAACAAGGTAATCCATGTGAAATTATGTGTGAGTAAATACTGGTTTACAGTCTTGGATCACTGAAACATCGGAAGCAAATCTGTCTGTATTCAAAATCAACACGCTTAAGAGTTTAGCCTATACAGTGTATGGTCTCTTTCTTGTGTGTTAAGAAATACCAATTCCAGTAGTATAATGAGAATCTAACCTTGGTTTTTATAGTCTTGTATTTCCTCTATTTTCTGTTAGGTTCATTTAACTGTGAGAGGTGGAAAATTCCTCTCAGAGATATCTACAACTTTTACAAGGTATTTATGACTGAAACTGAAATTGCACAACACTGAACTTGAGCACTGACTTGCCCATCTCCTGCCTTCAGACCAACCCTACTGAGTATCAATAATAGAGATGTAAGGTTGAAAAGTTCACCCATCTCTCCTTGGGCCTAATTAAGCTGAAGGTCAGAGACGGTATGTTCCTATTGGTTTATTGCCTTTATGGATCCAATAAGACCGATGGATGTATGTGTGTATGTGAAACACCCTACCTCTCTTGTGTCTTGCTGCCTTTTTCCATTTCAAAACCTGCTATTTTTAATTTTTTTATGATATCCTGAAAACAAATTCAAATGTCTGTTATCTTCATAACCAGACAGTGAGAGACAATAGAAAAGAAATGAAACAAAATGTTGTGGACTAAAGCTGCTTTCTCCAGCACAACCTTCCATTTAGCTGAGTTCAATCAGGTAATGGAATGGAGTGCTGAACAGTTCTTAAAGCTGCCAAGTTGGACTGCTGTGTTTCTGGTGTAACTAAGCGACAATAATTAGCTGCTAGTGGAGGAGAGAGAGAGAGGAGGGTAGAGAGTTTGAGGGATGCACTGAAACACAAATGCAAGCAAACAAAACATACAAACGCATACAATTAAATCAAAGATGCGATATGTGTGTGTCTCTTCCCATGTCAAACAGCCAACACCTCTCCAGATGCTGATGTGACTGGGGATGGATGTAATTGTTTGTGTCTTTGCAACTTCTAATCACAGCTTAGGAACGAGAGAATGACTGAGGAAGAAACAGGGAGGATGATACAGGGAGACAAAGCTAGAATAAGTGAGAAAAGTAGAAGGACGATGTTCAACACTCATTTGAAGAGGACAAACTCACAAGAGGAAACATTGCTAGCACTCCAGTGTCAGTGAAAGAATGAGAAAAAGTTAGTGCTGTAGTATCTCTCTCTCTCTCTTTCTTCTCACCCAGAAGTCAGAAGAGGGTCAGCTTGCTGCCAAAGCCAGGACTTGGAACCTAAAAATCAATTTAATGATCGGAGCTAAACAAAGCTATGCTGACATCACAGGTACCTGGCTTATGGCGTCTCCCCATTAGCTTTGCAGTATGTGTGTGTGTTTGCGAACAGGGTTTGGTCAAGAGGTTGAGAAAAGTTGTTGTAGAGCATGTCTGGTCTGCTCGTAACCTGTCTGTGCAGACATTGAGCTAGACAGGGATAGCGCCAGAATGAGATCTTTATACATGGTGTTGCCTCTGCTGATTGCTGGGAATCTGAGGCTCATGCCGCTTCCCAGGGTGGCTGAACAACCTATCAGCTATCAGCTTCATTTAAACAAGAAAAGCAGGCAGGCAGACAGCGTAGAGGAAGATGACACACAAAAACCGAAAGATCTGAAAAGTTGAGAATGTTGTAACACTACAAGGAGTTGCATGATAAAGTGTGGTTGTATCACGTTAACTAAAATTATTACTATGTTGAATAACATAGCAAATGTTATGTGATATTATTATACACTCAGCTCTACTTGTTGAGAAAAAGATCTGTCAATTTTTTTTTTCCGCTTATCTGGTTTAAATATGGCGGTGCAAACTAAATATAGACATCTCACAGCTCATCATCTAGTTCTTCTTAGATCCCGAGGCATTCCAGGCCAGATGGGATAGGTCAACCTCCCATGTACTGTGTCTGCCCCGGGGTCTCTTCTCAGTTAGATATACCAGATAACTGAAGTGGTATCCTGATCAGGTAACCGGAAAATCTAAAACGGTCTTTCAGTGCAGTGCTCTCTCATTAATATCTCACACCCAGTCCCAAACACTGCCTGGGTTCAACAGGAGAGGAAACTAATTTCTGCTGTTTGTTTCATGATGTTGCTCTTTTGTTACAATCTAGGTCTGTGACTTCAGATGAAGAGAAAAGTGATCATTAACTAGGGCTTGAAGATGCTGGCCACCATTCCAGCTGCCACTGCCAGCAGTACAAATGCTGAGTTACCAGCCATCTACAAAGGGCAGACACAATCTTTTGGGTAATAAACAGAACACTCTCTCAACCTTGGCTGCACATTGAGAGTGTGTGGTCCACTTTTCAGTGATTAGACAGAATCCACTCTGCTCTTCCAAAATTGGATATTTAAAAATTGGACAAACTATTTGGGTTTCTAGAGCCAGCTGAACACATCCTCCAATCACTCATCTGTCCACTTCAGTATCCCTACCCTCCATGCCACATTGAAGAGAGAAAGAAGAGAAAGTGTATGTGCTTTTGGCATTTCCAGCCAGATCTCATCCAATTGGTGCGCTAAAGGCCTCAGTTACGCCATTTAACAAATGAGTGCTTGACTATGGAGAAAATAATTCCCACCATTCTCAGTGGAGGGCGGTCAGTTGGCCCACCTCCACTATGTATGCTATGTTGCCTCTTCTATGGGCTTTCCACCCGTGAAGATGGATTAAGGTTCATAAAAGGTTGCCTGAACAGGCTCTAATATTTTTCATCTAATCTGACAACTTATTGTAGGCCGATCCAATTTTACCCTATTAATATGCTTTATATTTTCTGTGAAAAGCTGTTTATCTACTCTGACAGATTCCTTGTTGCAGCACGTAGTGGTGGAGCCTCCTGTGGCATAGGTTGCACCAACACGAGCTCTGCCCCAGCCTCCCCACCTCCATCTTGCCAGGCCTAGCTTCCCCTTGCAGTTGTAGATGTTACACTGCCCCGGCACTCAGTCAAGGTCTCCTTCCTCTCAGGAGTCTCTTTTTCCTCTCCTGAGATAAAACAAACAAAACAGTCATGTTTGACGATCTGTAATCACCTTAGCTATATCCGCTGGAATTGAGGGCTTTTAATTTGCCGTGTTTTAATTTGTTTTCACAGGTTTCGAGCAAATTGAATTTGTTAATTAAAGTGAGCAAAAATGAAATGCTGAGTACATTATTTAGATGCTAATTGCTATGGAAATTGGAAGAGGGGGTGAAGTGGTGGGTGGGGGCTAACGAGAGGTTGAGGGGAGAGTAAATTTTAGGCATCAGTAGTCAGGACAAATCACAATATAGAACAGCGCAAGAAAGGTTGGCATGCCAAGTGGCCCCATGGCGGCTAAAGCTATGGTCTGTAAAGTGCTGCAGCCTGTGGCGACACCATCTCCCAGGCCTTGGCAGTCATACATACAAACACAGATAGACAGCTGTACCTCCTCCTGATTTCTTTCCAACATATATAAATACAACCCCACGATACACACATGCATGCAAACAACACTGGCACAAAATACAGACACAGTGTAGCATTTATCTTATTCCATTAATAGAGCCTTAAAAGCAGTAATATATGGTATATTTACATTTAATACTTCATGCTATATCCATGTGAAGTTGTATAGTCTACCAGGGGCCCTCAAAGCTTTTAAAACAGTTGTCCCAATGCAACATAGTTCCAATATAAATAGTTGCAAACTGCAATTTAGCAATGTAATTAATCAATCAAACAAGGCCAGAACTATGTAGAAGTTGTTATGGGCTTTTAAGGGCTCTGTTCTTCTCAATCATACAATAGATGCACATAGGTGTGGCTAATCTATCTGTGAAACTTTGCTAACCAAAGATGTAATCACAATCCTGCTCTGTGGTTCAATCTTAAAAGGGGGCTGAGGCAGCAATAGTATTTAGTTAAGTGAAAAAATATCTTATTATGAGGTGTAGTTGGGGCAGGCTTCAATAATGCCAAATCATATCAGCTGCTCTCCCCCTTAAAAGCAGTGCACTCCCGTCATGGGCTGAAAGGAGAGTCCAGTCTGGCTTATCCTGAGAGGAGGCTGATGGATTTGTCCAGGAGATGCTGAGTCCACAAGTAGAAATATATACTATAGCACCACAAATACAATGTTAATATACTGTACAGCAGTAGGCTCCTGTGGATTGATAATGTTCCTGTCTGAGCAGAATTTACACGTCAGGAGAGACAGATATGCTTGTTACTTTACTTTTACCACTAAAAAAGAGGTACACACATCTATATAATTTATAACACAATAAAGTGCTGCATTTAATTAGTCATATTTGAATACTGGGAGTTAAGTAATAGTCTGTGAAAGCTGTTTATACAATTGCATAAAAAGCCTTCATGACAGAAAATGACACCCTCTTCCCTGGAGTATGTCTGATTCATTTCATTCAATATTTTCTTGTTGGTCTTTAGCACATCTGTTGTGTGGTAATGTGGTTAGTCTGCCCCACTTAGCAGTATAGTTTGTTATTTTTACTTTGCGGAGTGCTTCTTTAGCTGCACCACCACTATAAATACTGAAAAAAGTATTCCACACCTCATCTAGTCTTTGCAATTAAGCATGCCTCAAGCATTGTGATACTATTGCAAGTTTTGTATTTATTTATTTTATTTTTTTTTAAAGCTTCAGAAAAGCTTTAAAAAGAAGGAGCCAGTTATAATGAATATGGCATTATGGTCTTTTTATATAGAGATATTGACAAATGACTGTTTGGAATGTGCAGCCCTGAAGAAGTTCTCTGAAGTGGAGTGGACAGAGAAAATTTAGACGTCCTCTCTTTTGGTTTTAATTAGTCTGTTAAGTACTTTATTTACCCTGTTATGACTTTCTTAACTTCGCTTGTAAGTGGCAAAGCTATTAAAAATAACATCATTAATAGCAATGCTTGGACAACACTCCCCTCTGAGGTTTGTGTGTATGTGTGTGTGTATGAATACATTCCCACTTGCACCTACACATGTAGTAGAGTAAGTGAAGAAAACTATAAGCTCCCCACCCACCTCCACTACCCCCCTGCCTAACAGTCTAGTATTAAACATCACTCCTTAACCAGCTCATTGACCCCTCAGAGCTCTGCTGAGCTGTTCAGTACTAAGATCGCTCAGTCTCCCTCTGGGCATGTTGGCCCAATGCACTACTAATGAGAAGAATTCACTCATTTGGCTTGAGAGCCACTCGGGTGAAGGACAGAGGTGACGGTGGCTGGGAAGAAGAAAGTAATGGAGGGAGAAAGGGATAAAAACTTAAAGAGAGACAAAAAGTGAGATTAAGAAAGAGATAAAGTACACAAAGAGAGAGGCATGTTGTTTGAAAACAAAGAATGAGAGGAAAGAAGAATAAGAATAAGAAGGGAGAGAGGACTGGGAGAGGAGAAGTAGCTGGCTGAGACACTGAGCAGTGGTTGAATTAGGGAGGTGATTATAGCACTCATTACAGGCTGAGCCGCTTCATTGATAAGGTCCCAGCCCACACCTGACAACGCTTACTGCCCTGCTCTCTTTAATGTTGGAAATACTCAAATGCACACACATACAGAAAAGGGTGGAAGTGGGGAGAATACATCATGGCATCCATAAGATGTGCCGTAGTAACTGATGTCTACACCCTTCTTGTTCCTAAAATCCTTGTTTGATCACTACAGCTTGAGATCCCAGCTACAAAATACAAGTCACATATTTTACATATAAAACAAAAAGTAAATGACTTTACAAATGACATACAATGCTATAACATCTTTAATCCCTCAGATTTCCTGATTAAATCGCGTAGATTCAGTAATTTGTTATTAGACTAACTGTGGGGTTCACACAAGCCTGTAGTTCCATTTGCAAAGGGATAGCATATGCATTGTGATTATGAGGTGTAAATTAAATCTGGATAGAGTCTAGACAGAAATAGCAAGCCACATAGTTTTCACATCTTGCATCACTGACAGCACCAATTGTGTCTGACTCTCCACTTGTATGTTTTGGCCTAGTCATTGATGCAGTAAAGTGTTTTTGTGGTTGTGTTTGGATTCATATCTGTCATTTGTTTTTTTTTTTAAGCAATAGATTTCATCCAAGCTGATCATAAGGTTGTGGCTCCGTCCTTGACCAGGGAGGTCCATGACAAACAGACTGAATGCACGGTAAAACATTTCTACAATCTCTGTTTCTACCAATACTACCACATAATACCCCATTTGGAGAGAGCGAATTTGAATGCTATTCATGGTCCCTATTACCAAATGTCCTCATCTAAGAGAGTGCACTCAGCAATACGAATCAACCTGAAAGGGATTGAATTGTTGGGCGCCACTGTATTTTATGCTGCCAGTAAATATATCTATCTTGTTCATAACAATTTGCGGCTCTGTGTTTTGTAATCATAAAAAGGATAAGTTTGGGGGAGATATGAGAGCTGTTCTTTTGAGAGTGCTGAGTACAGCAGGCACCATCTGCGTGGAGCACACAGCTGTCTGCCTCATCAGAATACCTAATATTCCAATGGAGGGGCTCTAAGTACCTGGCAAACCCAAGTAGATAGATAACAAAGAGCCTATTAAATAACGGACAAAGTGGCCTGTGAAGGTAGGGGTGGGGGATGTGGGAGTGTGTGGTGGGAATTAGTCTTTTAGCTCCACATACACTCGGAGATGAGATAGCCCCAAGTTCTAATTAAAATTCTCATTCCCATCTAAGGTGGTAATTTTGATCTGAGGAAGAGTGGAAAGTTTGATGTCTCGCAAACAGCCTGCCTGTTCCCCTCTCTCTCTCTCTTTCTCTCTCTCTCTGTATTTCTCTTTCGTCAATCTTGATCAAAATCAATGTTATCTGCCCAACCTCGTAACTCTTCCTTGCCCTTGCTCACCCTCAAAGTCATGCTGGAGCCACCCAATTTCCAAAAAACCCTCTGCTACAGAGTAATATAGATTAAACATCTGAAACGTGAAAAGATATGATGTGCTGACAACACACACTCACACATACACAGCCATATATATATATATATATACACACACACACACACACATATATATATATATATATATATGTATATATGTATATGTATGTGTATGTGTATATCTATCTATCTATATATATCTATATCTATCTATCTATCTATCTATATATATATATATATATATATATATTCCCATAATGTCCTACACCTTCCCAGTCAGATAAGGATTTCCCTTCAAGCTTATTTTTTCTCCCACTTTTTCTCCTGCGGGTATCCTAGGAAGATCTTGACCGCAGACTTACTCCTGGTCAAAGCAGGAATCGAGTAAGTGCACACTAAGCTGCAAAATAGTGAACTTAATCAAGTTATTTAACAAATCCTGTAATGTGACACATCACTAGGTAATTTTCATTAAACTAATTGATGCTATGAAAGACATTAACTTGATAAATTGGGGTGCAAGACAGTTACAAGGGGATGTAAACTGAAATTACTAGTTCACAAACAGGAAGCACACACACAAGTGACAGGAAAATACTTGTCACAAATGAACTGTAAGGACACCCTCAGCAACTGGGCAGCAATGCAACATGACGTTATCTAACAGGGTGCTGCGTTGGCTAATCACATACATGCAAGTGCACATTCTCTCTTCTTCTCAATACTCTGTATTTCTGCTGTTAACCCTCAAGGTAACTGTGAAAGATCAAACTAAATCGAGTCAATGAGCATTACAAACCACCATTAAATGACCATAGATCGACACTGTGGCATCTAATAAGCTTTTAAAAACATAAATATGTCTGGAGGAACGCAGGTCATATTTTATTGTCATACCCCCCAAGAACACACCCCTTTGCACTATTTAAAACAGGACTTTTTTCAATGTGAATTTGACCTTACACCTTTCAACCCATAGAGGTCAGTGTGGCAAAGATATTCCTCCCTACAAAATTTAGTGTGAAGTCACTCTTGAATGCTTTTTTATTTAAAACTGGACATACATATTGCAAATGGAAGTGACAGCCAAACTGTCATGGTGACTGTGCACAATGTGGGTGTACTTTAATACCACACGTAAATGAGTGACATTAGACGTCCACACAATCCCCATATGAGATGTGTGTTAATTGCAGATGTGAAAGGGGAACATTATCAACAGGCCGTTGGACAGACAGAGGTACTGGAAAGACAGAGGCCATAATTACATGCATGCTCCCAAATTGCAGCTTGTTTTGTCAGTCATGTTTACTGTAGTGCGTTAAATTTTTCACTCACTCCCCAAGCTCCCTCTCTTGCTTTCCCCCCTTTCTCTGTCCTTTTTTCCAGCTCATTACTCCTAAACAATTATATTTTGGTAGAAAGCCTCTCAGTCGCAGGCTGCTGCTGGCTAAAATGAAAACAGTCAGTGCAGAGGCAAGACGATGGATCACAGTGTCAACGCCAAAGTTATCATCACCTTGCTTGATTTATATTTCTTCAGTTTTTTCCAGTGCACTTTGCAAAAACACACATACACACACGCGCACACACACACAGAAAGTTTCCTCAGATGAGCATGCTGCCTAGGGTGGTATTAGGGGGCTAACTGAATGGCCATCATTCTGATAGAGCGCATTCATTGAGGCTGTAAAATTAAACAGCCAATTTCACCTGGTAATTGGATAGTGAAATATTCGTGGTCAAACTCCCTGCCGTGAGACAGTAGCATAATGCAGTGAACAGAGTGAAAACACAGGACAGAACATCACATTTAATTGTCACAATGGTGTAAAACCGCCAGCTTTCTATGACACCATATTAAGTCTATATCCACTTTTAAATCGACTTTCAAACTACATTCCCTCTCTTGCCGTTGCAGACTGGAAATAGCAGAGCAGTAGTTCACCTGAAACAGCTACAGTTACGGTTTGAACTGAGGATCATGTTGGTATTCACAGTAGCACATGTTTCAGTTAGGCTCTCCCAGGCCGCAAAAGCAGAAGCTTTAATTTGCAATAAATACACTCTAATTAACAGGCTGGAGTTCCTGTGATGTTTTTCACCCTGCCCACACATTAATGCAAAAATAGCATTTACAGTACAGCATAATATTTGTTAATTATGAGCATTCGAGAGAGGGAATAAGGGGGCTATACACCAGCAGATGGCAATACCTCAGGGGTTAAGCTTCCTCTTTCTCACCACGCTGTGTTTGCAAATATAAGCTACGGATATGCCACCCTTGGGTGGTATGAACTCTGCGTCAAGGAATGAGTGCCTAGGATCAAACACTCAAATGAGCCGTGATGATGGGCCTGGCGATACATGCTGCTGTCTCCAAGCCCCGACCACAGAGGGTTTCCCTGCATCAACCCGATCCTCTCTCACCTCTCTTTCCTTGCCCTTAACCTAAGGCTCTAACGTTTGAACTTAACTTCAGAGGACCTTTATATTTTTTTAATGAAAATTTTCAGTGAACCAAATGCTGCTGGTTAATTTGACAATTTTAGCATTAACCAGTGTGGATGAATCTGATGTATAGACTGCCTGTACGAGAAACAACAGAGCTGGTCATTTCTTGTTCACTTGTGTGGCTGTTCGAATTATGACTGTCTCTGAAAATCTAAGGTAGAAGAAGTTTGACCTTGCTAGTAGTGTCTCAAGACCTTTTATGGATGAGAATGGGGTGGATGGTTGGGTTAACAAAGTTGGCACCTTTGATATTAGAAACTACTGTACTATTTCTCACAACCTACCAAGAGTAAACATTACTTTCTTTTTACCATAACTGCAATTATTTCAGAACCATGACCATGTAGTAATTTTACCCTAAACTATAATCTTCCCCGAACCTTAAACAATGATTTTTCATGCCTAAACCCAACCAAACCTTAACCATTATGGTTGTAGATCAGGACACAGTCATATAAACCATCATCTGAATGGTACATTTTTGGAAGACAGTGATTAACAGTGCACATTGGTAGCACTCAGAGAATGCTTATGTGGTCAGATATATTGGTACAGTCTTATGAAAACCACAGCTGGCATTGGAGCACTGCTTTAATTCAGGCAGAGCACTGAAGTTGAGCTTGCAGTAACTGCTCAGCTCCTTCATTCATGCTTCATTGACCGCTTAGCTACCAGCTGACTAGTAACGTCCAATCATCAACTGTTTCCTTCACTATCTCAACCATCTCCTTTCATGCTTATGTTCTTTGTATTGGTTTTTACTAATTTAACTAAGATGTAAAGGGAGGATTAGTATTCCTGGTAGAATTTTTGTTCCTTCCATAAAATAAATGTTTAAATGCTCAGTTACTTGATGTGTCTCTGAATTATTATGTTGCCTTAAGAAATATTCACTGTAAAAATAACAGTACAAGTGTAGGTGCTACTTTTTACAGGCAAAGTTAAACATATGCAGGTGGTCTATTGTGAGAGAGAAAAGGCTATTTCTTTGGGTACTGCAGACCTTGTTCAGCACACAGAAACATGCATACAGTAAACTAAGCACCTTGGGGAAAAGACGAGCCAGTAACAATTGAAGCTGCTTAACTTGTGCATCAACAGTCTAGTCAGCCAGCCAGCCAAGCAGTCAGTGTCAGAGATGAGATGAGGCCATAATCCAATTCTGGTTTTTACATGGCGTCATGCCTTTACCTTTGACAGGGTGATTGATGTGTATGTAAATGTGTTTTGAGGAGGGCTGTGAGCAGCTAGTTAAAGCAGACATTTAGGGCTGCCCTGTCAAAGACGAATGGAGAGAAGGAGAGAGAGAGGAGAGGAAGAAGGAGGCATCCAAAATAAAGACAACTATTGATCCATGAATGAAAGAAGACGGACATTGGAGGTGCTCTAGACAAGGCGAAATGTACCTCTCGAGTGTCTCTCTGAATTCATAGGGAGGCAGTTTGACAGCTCCACAATAGCATACTATGGGGAATCTCTATCGGACACACACCAAGCAGAAAAAGGTTACTGCCTTTTCATGTGCCCTTTCCATTGTCCTCTTTCACCCCTGGTCCTCCTTCCCTCTTCACCACTCCTTAGTCAATAGAGAAAAAAGCACTGAACACTGAGGTCAAGACACTAAATAGATGGCAGATTTCTCTCAGTACACTGGCAATGTGTGTATTGTGCATTGTAGTGTATGTCTTGATGTACATGTGTGTGTTGCTGCGAGCAAGGTTGTGCTTGTATGCATGCTCTCTCTTTTCATGCTCTCTCATGTCCCTGTGAGACTGTCATATGGGCAGTTTAACAACTTCAGGGGACAGGAACCTCGAAACCGCCCGCCCGTTTCCACAGCAACAAAGAAGGGAGGAGGAAAAAGGAGGGAGGAGGTAAGAAGTCTCGTTTCCATCACTCATGCACACATCCACTGCTATTTGAAGCCATCAGTCACTGGAGTCAAGTCTTTCCCTTGGAAATTAGCATGCAGGCACTAGCCTGTGTAACTGGCGCCAGTAATCTGTCTAGATATTGTCAATCTATTATCCTAAACAGTGGGGTGAATGCATTTATTTTCTCTCCTCCATGATGGACAACTGGGCTAAGGTAAACTTCCAACTGATCAGACAGAAATAATAGATTATTTTGAGCTATCTGACAAAAGTGTGATTCCTGCCACTGCTAACTTTTGAAGCAGAATGATAAGGGGGAACTTAGACACTGATTTAATTAGCTCACACTAGATGAAACTGATTTGATTTGATGAAACTGAAATTGGGCCATAACAGCAGCAGGTCGTAACAGGATACAGCTACAGAGGAGAGGGATATAACAACCAAGTGAGGTTTCACTTGTACGAATGAAAAATGTGCAAAACTGAAAGCATGTAGAGAAAGCTCAGCCTCAGAAAACACCACTGGGAGCTTCACTTGAAGATACTGATTCCTTCAGGCATGTGAACCAGTGCCTTAATGGTATTAATGAGATTTAGTTAATCATCATATCAGCTTCATCAGTATTATTACTATTACCTGTATTTCCGTATTGGAATGAGTTTTAGTTTATCAGTGGTTCTTTTTCTATCATGGTTGCCTGCCACTCCGCTGACATAACAAGCTGAAAGTATATGTAAGTGTTGCTTACTCATTAAAGCACACACAGAGGGATTTTTTATTAGGGAGATGGGTCCTTTCAAATTCTGTCTTCCACAAAAGAATTGAAGACGCAAACTTGAAAAGAGAAGGCACACGTATATGACATGTCTCAAAAGTATGAGGCAAACAAACGGAAAATGAAGACATTTTTCTTTGAGACCGCTGTTGATTTTCTTTCTCCCTCGCTATCAATAGGAACTCCTGCATGGAAATGCAGAAATGGATTGATGGGAAACAGAATACTCATTTCCTGCAAAATGTTTCCACAGCCATCAGATGGCATCAAACAATGACACACAAAAAGATGGGGAGAAAGAGAGAGCGAGAGAGCACAGGAGTGAGAGAAAAAAAAAGTGCAACAGAAAAAGAGACCCCACATACCTCCTCTGTGCCCCTTTGTGCCCCATGGACCCTGCACCCTGCTCTGCTGTGACTCTGATGAAAAGCAGGCCGCAATCCCTTTCAATTTGGCCAGTGTGCCCCAGTCCTGTTAAAGGTAATCGACTGGCTGAACAGGGGCAGTATATCACAATATGCAGGTGCAGACGAGCCCGGCAGAGGAGAGAGGAGAGACATGGCACCTTAGGAGAGAGAAAGGGACTCTGGCATCCATCTCTCTCACACTTAGGCTGACGCTCAACCATGGGGGAGAAACACACACACCCTCACCCCCCCACACACACAGGCTGGTGCTGGGCAGCAGTGGGAGAGCAAGAAAACGAGAGGTGAGAGAGAATAGAAAAGTGGAGGAAAAATGGGACCCGTCACTTCCTTCATTTTTTTTCTTCTCACTTTGGGTGAAAAAAAAAAGGACAGAATAAAAGAGAAAATGTATTTTGTGCAACTGGAGAGTGGGACAGTGAAGAAAAAGGGAGGGGAAAGAAAGACCTGCCTAGAATGAGAGCAAGGTGTTTGTTTGTGGTGGGTAAAATGCCGGTGTAGGTGCGCAGCGGCCAGCGGCTTGGCTAGACCTGTTTGTTATCGGGGGTCTCCAGGCCCCCCCAGGCATGCTGAGCTGCTGGACCGAGTCAGAGGGGCTGAGCCTGGGGGAGGGTGAGGAGTCAGAGCCTTTGCCCAAGGATGGGTGAGAGGCCATTAGACTGGAGAGATCAGCAAAGGCCTGAAGAGGGCTGGAAATACCACATGAAAGATCTGATTTATCCTACAAATATTCAGTTTATTGACATTTCCTTTCATTTCCTGCCAAGAGTGTAATTAAACATCTCATGCCCAAGTGCTCCAAATAAGCCATGTAGCCAATATAACGCACTAGACCGCATATAAATCTGGACTCTTCTAGGCATCAGTGGAGGACATCAGTGAGTGCTGTACATTGAGACTGAGGATCATACCCTCTCATCCACTCGAGGGGCTGTGCTGTGGGAACACTGAGGAAATGGAAGCCTCATAGTACAGGCTCAGGTCAAGGATTTGATGTCATATGACGTCTGATCTGCTTCATAGAGAATTCCTATCACACGCAATTGTTGAGTGCTGAGGTCTATAACTGTAGGCAAGGATAAAACTGCAGCAACTCTGCAATCATACCGTTTAACCATGACCTGTCAGTCATCCTTGGCTTTCGGCTCCAGCTTATCACCAAACATATTGGGCTGGATCAATCCTCTGTATCTAGGATTCAAACATAATCTATCCCTGCAGAAATACCAACCAATATACATGCAACATACAAATTAGCTAGCAGCCACATATTACTGCGCGCACAGATTGTACAGTGTAAATGCAGACACTTAAAGAGCAAGTTGAAGGTTGAAACCTTTACTGAATTTAGACTTTACATTTAATTGAAAATGTGACTTTGAATGGTTAATTTGTGATTACATATGTTTTACAAGCCACAACGGCAAACATTCAGTGAAGGACTGTGCTGTAAGGAAATACCACATGTATCATAAATTACTAATTTTACATGTCTTGCATTTGCTGAATCCAAACAGAAACTGGATGGTAAACACTTAAAACCAATGAAAAGATGAAAACAAAGCACTTGCCACACCATGTCTTCTGCTTCTGCTTCTGATAGAGATTCAGTGCATCATATGCAACCTGCACTCCAGTTAAACTGGCCACCTATGTAACATCTATGTAACAAGCGGCACACCAGCATGGTCAAATGTAATGCTGCTTCTCCCATTCTGTCCTTTGGGGGGAACAAAAATTAAGGTAATGCTGAGTTATGTCTAGAAACGGAAGACCTTGCAATCTGATCCTTGCATAGTTAGTTTCTGTTGCAGATAAGCATCATTACTTTTGCCAGCACTAGGTGATCTTTACTATTTCTTGTACTGCCTGATGTGTGACAGTAAACTATAGAACACTGTGAAGAGAGACAATGCTCTTCCCTCATCAAGACACCTGATTACTTCATCAGTGCTTCTATTCTCAATTCAACAACTCAATTTCTTGCCACTGGTTGTTATTTCTTCTCATTTTTGCCTGTTCCCAGTCCCTGGGAGGCTGTGGTCTGTAATATTCATATGAATATCATTCAGCCTCATCAATGTCAATACTAGAATCAAGATTTATATTCATTATTATTAAAATTGACCTAGCTTGATTGTTCTCCCTTATTTGACATTTTTGAAGTGGACATGAAAAATGACTCACAAAAATGAGTCCAGATGTCACTGTAGTTTATTGGATATAGAGTATACTGTGGTGAACATGACTTGATTTGACTAACTGACAGCGGAATTCACTTCAGGTGTATTGCATTTCGGCTCTAAACGAGGACTCTGGATTATGACCCGTCATTTACACTGGTAGCGTTGTAAGAGTAGATCTCCTGAACTACTACAACCTATTACTACTATTATTACTACTGTACTCTTTCAATGTACATGTGGACAGGTCAGTACTGTTTTAAGACAGACTTACACAATATAAACCGATCCTTTAAAGGTGCTATGCAAGTTTTTGTTATTGTTACTTAGCCAACATAAGCATTAACAGCTGTTAACAAGAGCTCCAGCCAATGTTGCGTTTACAAGACAAGAGGTTAGAATATGTCCTCTGGGCAGCACAACTTCTTCATCCTCTCACATTGGACTGATGGCAGACTGGATGCTACAGTGACTCACTATTGCAAACTGGTATTATGTGATGGGACAGGCTAGTTGGTTAGCATGCTAACTTCAGTAGAAGGAAGGAAGTGATAGAAGCAAATAAGAGAGAACAATGATATTGCTTTTCATTCCCAACGTTTCCTCTACACTGGTAGGTAAACAGGTGTTAATGCTAACGTTGGCTATGTACCAATAGCAAAATACTACATATAGCACTTTTAACACAAGCCTCGGCACACAAAAAAACAATGTATATCCACATGTACATATGCATGTGCTCACGCACACATGCAAACACACACACCTTAAGTGAACAGGCCAAACTTTATTCCTATTCCTAGTAACTTTTGACAAGTTCTCCTCCACATCCTGGAGTTGTATTCAGACGTGCTAGAAGGGAGTGCTGGAGAGCAGTCATGTAGAAAGAGAATGCTGTTACTGGAGTTATTAACAGGCTCCTGTGTTTCCCTCCTCTCAGCTGAGCTATTCAGAGCATAGCGTCCTCATCTGCCACAAACACATGCCGACAGACAGACGCAGCAGACGGACACACAACGCAGCCCCTCTACGCGCTGCGCAGTAATATGTTTTTTGCCCATTTACAACAAATTAAGTTTCCCTCAAAGTGAATTTCAAGCTTGGCTGCCTTTGGAGGGCGAGCAACTCTCTTTTCATTAATTTTCATTCTTTTCCCCTGAACAAATGATCTACTGTACAGCCTGCTCTGCGTTACTCTCCTTTCCCTGTCTTTTTCTTTCTCTTGTTTTCTCCCCTCTTTGCTTTCTTTTTCCTGCTTGCTGGTAAATTTGGGCCAGGCAATGGAAAGCAGTTACACTGTCAGAAAGGTGTATTCTGATTTATTAAAAGCCTTGAATGCTATCTGTTTTGTTCCTTCTTTGTGCCCCCCCGGGAAGTGAGTCCTGACACCCAAATGAGACAGAGTGAGTGCTCCCTGCTCAGTGCTCCATCCTGAGAGTCATCTCGGAAGGCGGCAGAGTAAATATCCATTGGCACAGGAGGACAGATAGATGGCTATAACACAGCTGTGAGGATGGGGATAGATTTGCCTCTGAAGCCCAAGAGGTGGGAGACACGAAAAGACAAAGGGAGGCAGAAAGGGAAAGAGATGTTTCTAATGAGTGCTGAACAGGCTCGGTTTGAGATGACATTCTTCTCTCTCTTTAATTTCATAAAGCAGGTCGACAGCTATCCACCAGCCACAGAACTGTGGTTCACATCATTGTAGGCCCACAGACATCAACCATTTCAGAGAACTTTTGATTAGCTTAATTTCTATTCACTGAAAGAGAGGAGAGGTGAGCAAAGGAGAGAGACAAGGGGGGGGGGGGGGGGGGGACAGAGACACAGTGTTAAGCCATTAAGGTGTGAATAAGTTCCAATTTCCAAAATAAATATTATCTCTGTCTGAGTAACCCAACATCTTTTGTGCCAACATGATAATAAGGATCAATAAGGGGTCAGCGCCACGTGAACATCATCACCATTACATTCAGAGAACTTCACCTGTGATACTTTAATTTATTTATCTCCTATATTCTTTCCCACACACAGTTGACCTGCACTGTGTATAAACTATAAAGTTAAACACGCTGCATAGACACCCGATCCACACTCCCTCCCTTTCACAGCAGGCCACGCATTAACAACCGAGCCTAATGCACTCCCCACCTCCTCGCCAGCTCTCCCTCATTATGGCGTTCTTGATCGCCAGAGAGATGAGAGAGATGCAGGGGTGTGGGGGGGTGCGTAATAAAGAATCTAGTATCCTAGGGGAACCACTGGTTGGAGATAAGAGGCCATATAGCACCATAACGTAAGGACATAGATCATAAACCTGCTTATCTTCTGCTCTCTCTGGACCAGCCTTCTTAGTCAACTGTCTGGGACAAAGGACAGTCACAGCTCAACCTTTTTCTTAGATTCCTACGTTTGACTGCAGCCGTGTTGGTGCGAAGCGTCTGATAGAATAAGGGTCACTCACTAATGAAGCGAAATAGAAAGCAGAATAAAAAAACAACAATTGTTGCCAAGAAACCTGCAATGATACAATGATGACCTTTCCATCTTTGAGGAATTTCCTCAGAGTTCTGACACTGAGGTGCTGTAAGCAGTGATTAACATATTATTAGACAATACAGAGTCGAGCTCTTTCATCCAGATACCTGTTTGCTGCTGCCAGGGAAAATACAAAACTTCATGAGGCAAACAGAAAGAACAATTTATGAGAAATGCAAAAAAAACAAAACAACCCCCCCCCCCAAAAAAAACAGGGAAACAAAATGGCAAAGAGGTAATGCAAGGACCCATAAAGTTAACAACAAGCACAAGACAAACAAAGAGAAACTTTATCAGAACTTAGTTGAGGAAGTAAAAAATATGGAGTGAAAATTAAATTTCCACCCGCTGATATAGCTGTATGCCTAGTCTTTTTGGTTTGCATTTTCCTTTTTAAAATATGATTTTTTTTCCTGTTTGATGTTTAGGCCACTGCTAATGCATTCATGAACAGTCTGCCACTAAAGGAGAGGAAAAAAAAACCCTCTGTTATCTTGAGCTGTTTACCTCTCAGCTTGGGAAAAAGCAGTTTACTTATTTGAGTGGTGCCAGCTTGCTTGACTGCTGAAGTGCTCGTGTCTGTCTTGAATATATGCTAACAAAGCAACACAACTATCTTTGTTTGGGGGAATATAGAGCTAACATTTCTAATCGTCTGCCTGACTCCATCTGTCTCATTTGTATGTGGTGCTGAGGTGAAAAATACTGACACTGTTATGAATATGTTGTTTTTCGCTTCCATATGTACTCTATGTTTGAACCTGTCTGTGTCTTACCAATATTCATACTACGCTAATCTGGACTTTCCTTTCATTACCCAAACACAGTATGGACGTTCACATCTATTTGTACAGCATCACCTCATCCACACGATAAAGTGCTGATTGGCTATTCAGGTGTTGGCCTGTGAAGGAGGCAGTCAGTAGTTGGAGGACTCTCTCCATTACAAACCAATCACAGAGTCATTCACAGAATAGCTCCAGTGTCAAGAACTGCAGCTCTCAGAATCTGCTTTCAGAGAAAGTTGGCATTAATTAGTTAGTGTAATTAAAACTGGCACTTTGTCACAATGGATGCTGTTATATTACATGATGACAATGTATGATGTGCAAACCCCCTGCTACAAAGATATGAATAGTGTCAATCACTCAGCTTTTAACAAGAGACAGAACTGTGCTGCTCCTAACGTGTTAGACAGCTCAATTATTATGTATTACATATCGATATTGTAATTTTTAGATTACGTTTGAGTTCAATATAGCTTTGACACACACCTTTCTTGTCCAGGTGCTGAGTCCTTAACTGTAATAGCAATTTCTGTCTTTCCAAGGACAAAACTATAGAATACTCCTTTTAAAATGTCTACTCTATTTTTTTTATCACATTAGAAAAAGTACTAGTTTTGTTTTTCCTAAATCAATGCTTTCTCGGGTACAGAGGTATCAGAATACATCTGCTCTTAATTGTGATACCTCTGCTCCTAACAAAGAGCCAGTTTGGGCTCAAACACACTTCTTCTGACATCATAAAATACACATTTTAATTAGAGCCTTTCACACTGCTGCAAGTCTTTGAGAGGCAAAAATCATGAAATCTCTCATTAACACAGGAGATGTACATGTTGCCTAATCTCATCCTGTTATGTCCTGTAGAGACGTGCCTGGCCTGTGGTGTGTTTCCTGTGTTTTCTGTGTCTCCATCAGTTTGCCTAGCCCAGCTCCTCGAATGTGTGGCTGCTGACCTTCTCCTCTCTCCACGGCTGGAGTGGCTATTGATTGGATCTTGGCACACAGTGTACAAACACAGAGATAAGGAGAGAGAGAGGCAGCCAGGCAGATATAGCTGCAGTGCCCACTCCACTCCACTCCCCTCGTCTTGCCCCAAACACACACACACACACACACACACACACACACACACACAAAAAAAACCTTCTTCGAGACTCCACTCCCACTGAGCAGACACCCAGACATGGCACCTGAACACTGATAGCAGACAGGATTAGGTCTAAAATTCAATCACAACAGTCTAAGTAATGTTAAGTCACTGCAGCTGACAGTGACCGCTGCTTGTCTTCAACACAGTACAAGTGATCTATCATAATCTTGCTTTGATTTGTGAGATTTCAAAAGAAAAAAAAAAAGAACAGAGTGGATGTGACATCTCTGCACTGAGATTCTGAGATCAATAGTTTTACTTGATGTGGGTATGTGAACAGAATCACAGCATAATAACAAGCAAGGACTCGGGTCTCTATGAGAAGCATGCAGGCTAGGTCTCAGACAACCTTAAGGCTGGTCAGTGGCCTGTCCACTCTCCCACCCTGAGGTCTCTCATTTACACTTTCTTTCCATCTGCTCTACAGACAGAGGCTGTGCTGTGTCAGAGGTGACTAATAGTATCATAGCCCTGCCCTCCCCTCTGGGGCCTGAGGAAGAAGAAAAAAAACCCAAACTGCTGTCTCCGCAACTCCCGGGCAGACACTGCCTACCGGTGGAAAAAAAAACAAAAAAAAACAAACAAAACAAAACAAGAAGAATGCTTTGTCAACAGGCAAGGTGGGCAAATAAGTCGCTTTCAATTCCAGATGGCTTGGGGAAGCTTGAGGACCAAACAGAAATGAGGAATTAGTTTGAAAGAAGGAAGCAGTTGGCATCTTTTCAAAGAGGCTTGTTAGTATTGTAGCAGGTCAAACACATGTTGCCTCTTCCTCTGTGTCTCTGTGGACATGGACGCCTCAGGGGGAGAAAGAGAGGGAGGTTTACTCAGATACTGTCAGGGATGGTCTACAAAAGGAAATATTCAGACAGACAGGGACCAGAGGAACAGACACAGGGCCGTGAACCTGGCAGAACAGGAAAAGGGAGAATCCAAAACCCTCTCCTCTGGGGAATAAGAGAAACTCTTTTGGTAGTTGTCTTTGTGTGTGATCTAGGTGTGTGTGTGTTTGTCTGCGTAAAGTACATCTGTGCGTGTGTCTGTGTGTGCGTGTGTGTTTTGTACAGACCTGTGAGTTTTAGGCATGATGGGAATTCACCACCAACACATGTTCCCTAAGTATTACATACCGTACATACATTTAACAACATGTACACATGTTTTTTTGGCATAAAAGGGAACCAATTCTGTGTCAACAGCTGTTGCAGTGATACAGGGATCCTAAAATGTTTTGTGCAGAGAGAATCAGGAGACTCACAATTTGTGAAAGTTGTGTGAATTTTGACTCTACTACCGACAGACCAAAATACACCTACAGTAGTGCTATCAAGGCCCACAGGTGGGAAGGTATATTGTAAAAGATTAAAAGAGTATACTGAGGTGACTGGGCAGGTTGTTCCAGAGTCAAGGTGCCCCAAAAGCAAAGGCCCTTCCCCCTTTAGTGTGTCACCCTGACATGTGAAAAAGACATTAAAAGTAATTTGATCCTTTCTGTACACTTCTGTACAGTTGTGTTTGCCTGTGAATTGTTTCCTGACTCAATACTGTAATCTAAACATGAGGGAAAACTATGTATGACACATGAAATCAGTATCTCCAAAGGTCAGACATGAACAGATTTTGTCAGTATTTATTAGATGATTTAAAAAAAATTAAAAGATTGGATGACCTTGCTAATTTGCAATTCAAAATTAAGGTTGAAATCAAACAAAACACCAAGATTTTTGACAAAAGGCTTTCTAATGTCAGGAAAAAAGCACCAAGAGGGCTGTTAATGTGCATGCAGGTTGTCAGGGACAATGATAAGAATATGGTTTGCCTGAATATAAATGAAAAAAAGTTAGCAGACATCTAGTTGAAAAGTCTATTAGACAGACTGTTATGGAGGAAAAACATTTGGGGCTTTCAGGCTTTACTGGGGAGTGTAAATGTGAAACATCAGGAAATTCCACCTAATTTTACAGACCAATCACTGCTCTTGTTTCTCTTTCCTTTTTCGTGGGACTGTTAGATGCCAGATCATGCTAGATGAAAAGCTGGAAGTAATAGGGAGAATCAGGGAGTTACCATTCACTGTAAAATGTAATCGAGATAGAAGAGTTAGTTTCCTGAACAAGTGAATTCCACTCTTATTGTAAAGTCTAAACTGGCAGGGGGAAGAAATGAAGTGAAAGTGAAGAATATGCGAATTGAGAAACTGATCTGAAAATCATATTCAAATCCTCCTGGTTTGCCCTTTTCATTCATCCCAGAACTGCTACTCTCTCCCTGTCTCTGTCCCTCTGTCTGCCTCTCTCAATTAAACAGACTTCTTCCAGTGCAGCTCAACTGAAGTGAATTCAGTCTGTTCAATGTAATTTACACACTGAATTCATTTCACTCTGCTTTAGCTCGAGTAAGACAATAAAAAATACCTACCTTGTGAATCAGTAAACACTACCTTGCTCATTATGATGAAGAGAGCTAGGGGTGAAAATTAAAAAGAACCGACCTTTTTTTTCTTTTTTTTTTTACAGTATCTGGCTCCACCAGTGCAGGCTGGATAGCAGAGATTTTGTTCAGAGGAATACATTACAGAAAACAAATTAGTCAGCAAGATAGAGGAATGCCAGTGCAAATGGCCCTGGCTCTTATTTCCATCCTTATGAGATAACTGTACCCATTAGAAGGTTAAAGCTATTGTGGTGTCCCTGCAAAGACTCAGCCTCAGAAACGGCAGCAATCCGTCTTTAAACTTTGATGCAGACAGAAAAGCTCTCCTCATCCCTTCTCATCCCTTCCCCTCTGACCTGTGTGTGTGTGTGTGTGTGTGTGTGTATGTGTGTGGGGCATTGCATATGTGCATGAGATAGAGAGGGGGAAGAGGGTAACAGCAAGAGAGGGAGCAGACAGAGAAAGAGATATGAGAGGGTGGGGCTGGGCTGTCTGCCACCCAGGCCCAGAGAACATAAAGAGAAAAATACGGCCATAAAACCTCTCTATGACTATGAATACTAATACCGACTCTGTGAGCCAAACCAACAGAGTCTGTCCTCTCTCTGTTCCCCTCTGTCTTGCTCAGAGAAATGATGTGGGGCTTAAAAATAAAGCGAAAATAGTGTGCTGCACAGGCAGCATTGTATGGCTCAGTATTTACACTATGTTATACACAACACAACAGCAGTACAGACAGAGAGGAAAGATTAGTTAGCAGCAATGGTGGGACACAATAACCCTTAACTTGTTGGTCTTTGCATAGGTCCATATCTGTTTATTTCTACATTTTGTTTATTTTATGATGCTTTCCATGTTGATTTATATTAGTTTGGCTCTCTAGTGACAACAGAATTAACAACAGAAGTGGTAAACAGACTGGAAGCACTGATAGTAAATGAACATACTGCTATGCCTACAACCTTCCATACACTAAACAATGTATTTTTGTGATTGTATTTCTCACCATATTTAAGGTTAGTTATAACCCTTACAAATTTAGACAGATGGATAGATTATTTTATTATTCCCAACTGCAGAGCTAGAGCAACTAAGTCACAAATGAATCATGAAACGGAACAATATAAGGTCAAAGTGGTAAATAAGACCTATACTGTCAATACGAACTGAACTAAAACTAAAAATCAGGATTGTGCTCTAGAAACAAATACAGCCATGTTGTTATATGGAAACATACTGTATTTGTACTGTGAATGCTACGTGAGGCATGTTTGCAGTTTAAGAGGTCAATATTTGCCTCCTTTCCAACAGAATTTGGGGGAAGTTTAGTAAAACACACTTTAGTAACTAAAAATATGTAGCAATAATATTTCTATTCCTCTTTTTAATACTGAATTAGCAGTGAAGAACCTGTTCTTGAAATATGACCATAGTTAAAAATGAAGATCTCAGTTTAATATTGTTATTATTACTGTATGTCATCACATCTTTTTATTTTGATTTTTTTTTCTCTCCAATTGTATCATCAGCTGTTTACATGCGACGGTTTCCAAATTTTAGAGTCCTTTCTGTATTTTATGGTCAGGTCCTCCCTACAAATACCTGTACTTTCATGGTGCCCCCCTCGCAGCAAGCTTTCCCTGACAAATGTTGGAGGACAGAAGAAAAAGTGGTAATCTCTCAAGCATTTCTAATGAGTTTTTCTCCTACAATTATTTGATAAGAGCAGACAAGACTGGAGGCAGCATGTATGATACACTGGCTCCTACTGCTGAGGTGAGAGCTCTGCTGATTACACACTGAGCCATTTATACACACAAATACACACAAAAAAAGCACACACCCACACACACACACCCAGGGGCTCATATAGTCCGTCATCTCAGAGCACAACAATCCTAATAATAACATGAGAGGCTGAAGTTATGACTGGCAGGCACACCTAAGTTACCAATCTGGGTCTCCTTATTCTGAACACAGACATTCACACTAACACACACGTGTGTGTGCACGCACACACACACGCACACACACACGTTACAACTCATCCACCCCTAATCTTCACCACCATTCAATCTTTCTGCTCCAGCAATAACCACTACAACACTTCCTCCTCTGCCCGACTCACCACACTGAGTCCCAGTTGCTCCCTCTGCAGGTAGGGCAGGTTCCTGCGCTCAAGGCTGGCCAGGTAGTGCTGCAGTCTGGAGTAGGTGTATGGGTAGCAGTAAGCAAACTGGTATACATCGTCCTCTCGGTCGAAACAGAAGGCAAAGGACATGACATAGTTGCGCCGGTGGTCAGGGCAACGGTAGTAGTACACGTTTTTGGGTGGGAGCCTCTGCCTGCAAACAGCAAAAGACAAACACATTATGGAGACATTAGAGAGGTCAATTACAGGACAGGTTTTTTTCATTTAAGGACATGAGATCTAGAAAGACTGGGGCTGCATCAGGTTAAGATGTGAGGAGCACTGAGTGCACAGCAAGTTTGCAAGAGAAGGAGAAAAAAGTGCAGAAACAGAAACACAAGTTATATAGAGAACTGAGAAATCACAATACTAGAGTTGCATCAACTTGTCAATTTGCCTTCTTCTAGAGATGATGAGTTCAGCTGGAAGAGGAGAACAAGCACTGAAGGAAAGAGGCGGGTGTCACCTTGTAACCATCTGCTTGGAAAGTCTGGGAGATTATATATAATGGATTGGTGAATGTTAAAAAACTAAACAAAACAAAAAAAAATCATACATTTGTTTGCTTTAACATTCACTCATTCTATGCAAACTCAACAATTTTCTAATAAGCTATCAAAAAATTTCAAAATTAAGAGAAAGAGGTAATTTAAAACAAACAGATTTAACCATAAACCATTTTGATCATTAAACACCACCTTGTGATCCATTGCTTTTCATATTCACACCACAGCTGCCTTTTATTATTGAAGACAAACCCAAGAGACACAAACATAACAAAATGTAGCTGATAGATTTTGAATGAAAATGAATGTGAACAGAAAAACAATGAATTTAAATTATAAAGAGTAAAAGCTACCTAAAAATTCAAAAGCAAACTGACTTGACTACTTGAGATTTCAAATATCACTCCCATCCAGAATTGCTGTGTATCCCCAAGGCAGTTCAGCATGTGGTTGGACTATGTTGTTTCTGAAAGAACTACCATTGTAAGTAAATTATAAAAATAACATGCAGTAAATGATAAAACAGCAGTGAAGATCACTGAAAGATCTTTCACATTAAATAATTATTTAAAAAAAAGTCAATTCTGATGAATGAAAAGAGAGCACCAGCCATGTTTCTACATCATGGTTGACCAAAATGGCTCAAGTCATTCATACGTTCTCCTTTCTTTCTTTTTCCCCTCTGACGTGCAGGTTTGCACCTGCACTAAATGCCGCCAACTGCTGTTTGCAGCTTTGCATTTTAAAAGGCAACACTTTCCAATTGAGCATGTGAGCTTCTAATTATGGATACTACAACACTATTGTAATATATGTGATCTTTTGGATAATGTGTTCAGGATTACAGTCTGAGTGAAAAGCAGAAAATGTGATTGCATCTTTGCAAAAATAGTTTATGGGCTTGGAACATGACTCATGTTTTATTCATGATATCTCAAGTTGAGAAGTAAGTGTGTGGGAAATTTAGAGAAATTAAATGGAGTGAGGAACGGGTAAGCATCTAATCTGAGTATCGGTATGTAATGTGTCTTGTTGTGTTGAGGTTTGTACGGTGTTTGTAATATGCTGCATGTTTAGTGTTGTGTGTTTCATGTTTTCTTTGTTGTGTGTGCTGGTTGAGTACTTTGCTGAATTGCGCGTTGCATGTTGCATGCTGGGCCCAGGGCTGAATAAAGCTGACTGATACTTGGACCTCACAGACGATCGATGGGATCCAGGACAGTACTGCTGCAGTCCACAGAACTTCTCTGCTTACTCAACATGTTTTCTTTTCACACTCTTCACCTGTCCGTCTTCCTCTTCCTCTCTTGCCTCGTTTAGCCCTCATCCACTGAGACATGTTGAGAAGGATGTTGTACGCATGCAAGTGACTGTATTGGCCTCCTTTCCCTCTTCCTCTACCTTTCCTCTTTCCTGTCTTTCTCTAAATCTTTCCTGTCCTGTCCTGTCTCTTACTGACTCTACCTTGACAGTTTACGTGAGCAGGACCAAGCACGGGGAACAACAGTGCTGCCATAGGAGCTCTGGCAGACACTCTGAGGAGAGGAGGATAAAAGGAGGAAGAAGATGAGGACGATGAGTGATTGGTGGGTTTGAGGTGTTGGGAGCAGGGAGAAAGGTGGAATAAGGAGATAAGGGGAAGATGAGAGAGCAGGGCGATGGCAGATCTGGGACTGATACGGAGATATACGGGAACGGGTGGCGGCTAGCGGCGTAGCGGCTGTGTGATGGCGGGGGCCGGCTAGTGAGCTAGCGTCTCTGGCAACAGATCAGATGAAGATGCTATCTTGGGGTGGGGTGGGGTGGGGGTGGGGGGCTCCTGTGATAGGAACAGGACCTGATAATCAACAAACAGGACAGACTGCTCTGCGCTAACTCTGACAGAGTGAACTTCTTTCTCTGACTCACCCCTAAAGAGGGAGGACAGGAAGAGGAGACACGTGGGAGTTTTATGTGTTTGCTCAGACACCTAATACATCAGGTTTGGCTACAGACTTGCATAGAAATGCATAGTGAACACACTTGCATGCATTTTCAAACACTTGAAGATGTCCCTGCAGGTACCTAGTAAAACAAAAAAGCTAAATCACTCAGCCTCTCTCAGACAGAGGGGGAGAAGGGAGAGAACGGCAGGGCTGATTATTCCTTCAGAGGAGGAGAAAGGAGAATGTATCTGCATGTGGCTATTTTAGCAGAATACTAATGCAGCCAGTGGCTAGCTATACCGCACCCTGCCTGCCTGCTGGAGCCAGCTTACCAGCCTGGTCTTACTGCCTGAAAAGCTGGACAAAGAAGTAGAAGGAAAAAAACAAGAAAAATAGTTAATCTTGGAAAAAACTGAGAGCAATTTATTTTATTTTTTTCCCCCCAATGGAGCATAAATGTTATTCCTAAGACCACATGAGTTTAAAGTTGAGCATACTGTGAGTAAAACTGACAAAATACACCTCCACATGACACAGTCACAGACACTAGTACACTCATACAAACTCTCTCTCTCTCTCTCTCTCTCACACACACACACACACACACACACACACACACACACACACACACACTTTGGTGCATTACTGTGGTGCCAGCCCTCTGAGGTGCAGGTTAATTAAAATAAGATGACACCTCACCTCTTTACATATTTCCCTGTTTGGCTCTGCCCATCCATGCAATCCCACTTCTCTCTGTTTCTCTTTCTCTTTCCCTCCACTGGGCAGTGTGTGACCTTGCCGGAGACTGGAAAAGTCCTAGCTATTGATTTTAATTACTGCTGCTTGTCCCATCACAGCATTATAGTTATAGGCCAGAGAAAATAGCTGTGTGACTTGTTATGGAAAGAGATTGCCTGGAAGGCCCAGACTACAAGCTGAGGAAGGGGCTGTATCTGCTTTAGGTACCACAGTCACGCACACAAATATGGGGGAGAAAAAAATGCACAAAATCTTCAGGACATGCACACTAATGCACACAGTCCCTTTGGTTTTTATCTAAGCGGTAGCTGCTCCTGCTTGGCAGCTGGCAATTTGTTTTATCTAAATGGTACCTCCCTGTGCCTCTCCCCTGCCCATCTCTTGACGTGGTACAGTGCCGTCGTTCCCAAACAGAATTATCACTGCATGGGATGAGGAAAAAAAATTGGAGAAGCTTCCCCCCAGGTGATAACGCACTCACACGTAGGTTTTACAATTCAGTGATTACAGAGACACAGAAACACACACACACACAAACAGGAATATGTAAAGAGTCGCACGCTGAAACAACACGGCAGACTCAAACCGTACGCGAGCCACATCAAGGTCATTCCTTTGACACTGAGCTGTGGGACAAGTTAACTTCAACGGCGCCTCATCACAGCAGAATAAAGAGAAAGAAGCAGAGTAAAGAGAAACAGAGAGGCTGAAACACTAGACAAAGACAGAGAGTGGCTGACAAACAGAAAAAGAGACAAGTAAAGAGACGAAAAAAAAAGAGAGAAGGGGAGAATGACAAGGGAGAGGGTTTCATTGAGCTCGCAGGCAGCCTTTAGTGAGGTGTCACTTTGCTTGCCTGGGCTTTTCTACTTTTGAACCATTGGTAGCTACAAACCCCCACTCTGATTTTGATGGTGCCAGTGTCTCTCTGAAGTTTCGAGATGAAGGCTTAGAAATTGGTAGCTTTCATATGGGTGACATCTTGTCTATATTTTCAAATCAATCAAGCGTAGAGGACACGCCAATCACCGCTGCTGCTCTGAGCACTCTCGCAGACAAAGGCAAAAACACACAGGACAAAACTAGCAAGACCTGGATGCACACACACACACACACACACTCACATACACTCATCTACTCCCGTTTTTTTCCCATCTCACTGTTGTCTCTTTCAGCTTGTCAAATGTTCATCTTGTCAACTGTTAGGAAGGTTAAATGTCTTCCAGTATGCCCATATAGCTGTCAAGCTCTACAGATCCCGACCAGCTCATTTAAGGCAAATAGTTAGTCCGTTTGGCAAACATCTCACACTGAATGACATATGTCTTTACTCCCTCTGTGTTACTACGCCAATAATTGAAGAGGCAATATTTCTTGGCACCCTAAAATGATGCCAGATGTTAGATAGGCTCATTGTTTTTAAAACACGGCCCCGTGTTCTTGTTTTGCATACTAAGTCAAGCAGAAAACAGCCTCCAGAATCATCTGAGAAGTGTCAACCGTGTGGCTATGTATATTCATGTGTGTGAGGAGGTGAGTATATGTGTGTGTGTGTGTAAACATACACAGGCATATATGTATTCTTGAGGCATCCATCTATTTTTTGGATGCAAATCGACCTGGAATAAAGCTTTCTGGGGACACTGTTACTAGGCAACCTGCGCTTGCTTTGTAAGTTGGTTGGCCTGCTGTATATTATATGTGGTGGTACAGTATATTTATTAGACTGCAGCTTCATGAGAAGGTGTCCTCGATTGGGAATCAGACGACTGCTGTTGAGAGAGAATCAAATTCATTTTTCACCGTTTCCTGAGGTTAATCATAACTTTTCTGCAGCAGCGTATGAGTAGGCATTAAGTTGAGAAGAAGCACATTACGACCGGGGCTGATGATGTGAAATGGCTGGGATTAATGCTGCTTTTAGAGTCTTCTGGCTAGCAGAGGTAAGGTTTTGCAGGAAGTAATAACACTTGTGAATTATAGACTTTCCTGTAACGAGAGAGCTGAGAGCCACACACCTGTGGAGACAACAGGCTGTTAGCAGCCTTCTCAGGTCGGGAACAGCCCTCTGATGAGGCTGAAACATGACAGAGTAAGACACTCTCCCCCTGATGGCTGCAACAAAACGCCCAGGAGGTTTACTTCCATCAGATGGCCCTTTACACTGCTTCCTGTTAGAGGTTTTGTCAAGAGCAGGGTACATCGCCAGTCTAAGGTGTTACCTCTGATATCCACATATTGCTGGTAAATGTAATTAGCGAATTTGTCGCTGGATTGCCAGCTTTTAAACCTCAATGAAATTCAAGGTGAGTTTGCCAAATCGACTCAGTCAATATCAGATCACACCCACAGTGCTTTGCATGCATTCAGATTATTCAGCATGGACATAATGTGAAGTGTTTACATAAAAATCTGAAAGCAGTCATAAATCTTGGAGTCTCATCTATATAAAACATGTTTGCTGTTGATAGAAGTAACGCAGTTTGTTCTGCTGATATGTCTAGTGGTTGTATGTGGTTATATGCATCTGTCCTTGTATGTAAAAGTGCACATCTTCCAGTAATTCATCTCTTTGTCATGTCACCCTCTCCCCATATCTTTTTCTACTTCTCAGTCTAATTTACTGTGTAGCTGGAAATTTCTACTTCATCCCTTTAACTTTCTGAATACTACAAGGACTCTTATATCGTGATTCTTGTCCTGTTGGTGATCTAAAGATGGAAACATGCTACTGTTGCACTCCAGATAAGGGTATAAACTAAATTCTTATCATGTAAATGTTTGCAATGAAAATATGGCTAGTGCACTAGCCAGTACCTCTATCTCAAACTCCTCATCTGTTCCACTTAAAATCTGCTTTTATCATCCTTCAGGTGGTGCACAGAGAAGAAAATGCTAGAGGATTTGCAGTGGCTGCTCTAACTCATGTAGCCTGAGATAGTGGTAACAGGGAAAACATATAAAGAATATATACATTCTTTTATTTAACTCTTTCTTTTTATAATTTGAATTTTGTTGTCACTAAGTCTCTGATGCTGTTCTTTGTCATCCTAAGACTTCTGCCTGATAATTTCCTCTGAAAATCTGATTTAAGAAGCTCCTCTGGGTGTTTTAATCACAACTGCACGATGTGTTTCTGTAATGTAACTTTTTTTTTTTTAAATATGTGCAGACAAATAAACTGAGCTTCAAATTAAATCTTCAGCTTGTTTTCTAATTTATTTTCAATAAGGAGTCATATTACTTCACTTCTGGGCAGTGTGACAGTGCCTGGATGAACCAGTAGAGGGCCACACCTTTGAGTGAGTGGTGACCTGTTGAGAGGCAAAATCAGATAGAGAGAAAAATCTGTATATTTTCTACATCAGCTCAAAAATTACAGAACACAATGATTACTTTGTTCTGCGAGGTAAGTCCTCTGTACCATTAGCAAACTACAGAAACAGAAAGGTGACTCTTGAGGAGAAAGCTCATGCTGGATAATGCAGTTTGGTGAATAAGGAGAAAAACTGTTACATGTTTAGTTGATCATTAAAGGCTACATTGTATTTTTATGAGGATGTTAAAAGATTTATTCAATGTGTGAGACCATTTAAAAAGAGAGACTGAACCAAACTGGCAGTTTAGAGTCATCTCTCAGATAATCCCCTTAGTGGACACCCTCACAAAAATGCTGCGATGGACTGTGCTGTCAGCTTTTCCAAATCAATCCTCAGTTGCACTAAAAAAAAGTTAAACATGACCCATATACATCCCAGAGGGGTCTCGACTAGATCGAGCACGCTGGGTCTGCTAGTAGCTAGTTCCCCTGCGTCTTGTGGGCAGCAGTGCAATTAGAACACCAGATGATCACTGTGCCCTCGCCACTGTGGCGCCACTGGTCCCCTATGGGGCAACAGGGCAGGTGCACATTTGTCTGGAATAATGGGGGGCAAATACACACAGGCAACCATAAAAAATAGGGAAAAAAAATCAAATGTACACACACACACACACACACAAGAGCTAATAAAATGATGATGTCAGCGTTAAGCCCCCGGTGAGCGGTGGTGGTGTGTAAGCTAGTGGGAGAGGCAGGAGAAGAGTGGGCTTGTGTATATGTGTGTGTGTGTGTGTGTTTGAAAGAGGAGAGAGAAGAGACCGGCCGTCTATAATTGTGTGATGCAGCATTTCCCAGAGTGCAACATTATACTCCCATCACATTATCTATGTGTGTGTGTGTGTGTGTGTGTGTGTGTGATTACAAGTGTGGATCAAATAGACAGACTGGCGCCAGACTAAGTCATAATAATAATGTTCCAAGAGACCAGACATGTGCATAGACAAAGACAAGATACACATACATACACACACACACACACACACTGACTACCAAGGTTTGTGATGTGCATACTGCATATTAGCATGGTAGTGATCGTGTGAGCATATAGAGGACGTTTCTCTATTTGCATTAGAGAGTCCATTAGTGATGTATTCTATACTATAGCACAGCAACTGGTCAGGTTTGACAAGCCCAGTGATTCCTCCTTCTATCATTTTCTTTTTGTCTTCCATTTTCTTTTTTTTTAAATGTATTGTATTGTATTAAATGTCTGTTGACTGATGAAGTTGAATGTCTATTTCAGTTTCAGTTTTTGTTTCAATCTGAAACAACAACTATGGTCACTGTACTCTGGCCTTTCAACTACAAGTACTGATTTGTTTGAGCAATATGACTGAATTATATATGACTGAAAATGGATGCAAGAATATCTTCTGATCTCACAGTGTCTGACTCGCACAGTGAGTCAAGCCAGTAACAGTGGGACAAGTGATCTCAGATCAAGCACCAGTATTACTGCTCCTGTATCCCCAGAATACGAGTCTGTATGTGTGCGAGTGTGTGTAAGTGTCACTGTGTGTGTAATAAGGTCACACAGAGTGATGAGATCATTCTCTCCAGAAATTTACTCAGTGAAAGGCAATGCAACACACATGACACATTCTGAAATCACTTTTATTAAATTCCACATAGAGATGAGCTCACCTCCTGTAGTCCATTACACTGATCAGAATGACTTTCTGTTGTGGAAGAATAACCAACAGCTTGAATAATGCAGCGACGAGCTAAATAAATAATAAATTATCCTTGAGTCACAATCAGTGCTGCTGATTACACAATAATAGTTCATTGTCTAATCTGAGAAATCTGAAAATTTCAGTCAAAAAACAGAAACAGTTTTACGTCCTATCAAGCTATTATGATACTGCTACTGAACTAGCTTAATTTCAACACTGTTTATGTGTGTTAAACATTAAATTGATGATATTAAAAGCTATATATTTTTTCTATGACTTGTTCATAAAAGCAGAAAAATATAGTCTAAACTTACCCACAACTTGGGGTATATTGACAGTGAATATTGTCCCTACCTCCTTGCAATAGAGAAAGTGAGGAGATTGTATATGAATGTATATAATATATACAGAAGATCAGGGGATAAAAAGCAACATGATGCTAAAAGTGGGTAGTGAGAAACACATGCTCTAAGGCTACAGAAGTCCTGGACTCATTCACTGACTACAGGATGAAGAAAACACTGAGAAAACAGCAAGCAAACAACCTAAATGAGCTGAACACATTTTTGTTTGCTCAAGTTAAGTAATTAAATAAATAATTAAATAATTCCTTTCATGATAAAAATTTCTCTTCACAGATGAATTAATATACATAATCATTTTTCTTCTGTGCTTAAAATGTGCAATAACTTCATGCGTATGATGCATACAGTATAATCACGTTGCTTAAATTTCACCATTGACATTTGAAGCCTGTTGTACTCTTCTCTCTCCACCAATGTTTCCTCCCCGTCAATATCAAATGAAAGCAAAATATCAAAGCAATCTTAACAATAAAAAAAAAAAAAACTTGCATCAGACTGTAAAAAATCATTTCATACACCTCCTCTTACTGTACCACTACTGGTAGTATTCCTTTTATTATGAATTATATATATTTTCTGCTAGTCCTTGAACCATATATGGGGATCTACTTATTCCAAGTGTCACAGTACTGTATTTCCTCAGCAAATCTCCAAATGTACACTGGAGATAGTCAACCCACATTTTCGGTTAAAGGCCTGACACCTGAGGTAAATTTGAGGCCATAGCTGCTCGTAGCATGATCAGCATGCAAATTCCATGTTGTCTGTCACAAGATCAGTAGAATTGTACTCATCTAAAATCTCTATCTGCCCCCCCCCCCACCCGCCCAATCCTGCTTCTGCTTCCCTCTCTCCCTCTCCATCCTCCCTGAGGGCCCTGCTGGCCTTGGCACAAAGATGCCAGCCTGTCTGCCCACATTTCCCTTGGCACGATGGTGGCAGCTGGGGGCCTGGCTGCCCTGTCTGCCTCCATACTCCCCGGTATATCACACATACACACACAAAACACACGCTCCACATTCACAGCCTGCAGCCAGACGGGTGTCACCATGTGTGTGCCAGGGGTAGCAGTGCCCACAGGAGGGGGGTGGGGTGGTTGAGGGGGGTGGGGAGGCCGGAGGGAAGGAGGAAGGAGAAGGAACGGGGTGGGGTGGAAGGAGGGGGAGACGGTGGATGGGCACTGGGTCTCTCAGACAGCCAGATGCTGCCAATTAACTTCTCCGGCCGCCACGGGGCTGTAGGGGGAAGAGTCTGGCACCTGTGCCAGCCAACTCCCCCCACCACAACACACACACACTGTCTTGTGGCCAGTGGTAGTAGCATCAATGTGTGTGGCTTATGTGGGAGGCACACACCTGTACTACTGTAACTGTTGCACACTGTTGACCTTTGCCTAAATAATCTTCTCTCCTCTCCTCTCCTCTCTTTTCTTTTCTTTTCTTTTTTTTTCTTTTCTTCTCTTCTCAACAGGTGTGTGCTAGGTCAACGTACAGTGTCTGCAAACAGCTGTGCACAAGTGACCATGACCTCCTCCATGTGAATATGGCCCTTGGATAAAAGCCTTTCTCCTCTCTCTCTCTCTCTC
The DNA here is from genome assembly GCA_033238685.1 of Lates japonicus. Taxonomy (NCBI): domain Eukaryota; kingdom Metazoa; phylum Chordata; class Actinopteri; family Centropomidae; genus Lates; species Lates japonicus. The sequence goes on along the minus strand of BRZM01000769.1, from coordinate 104,225 downwards.
TCTATATATATATATGTGTGTGTGTGTGTGTGTGGTGTGTGTGCATGCTGTCAGGCTGTGTTGGTGATTATACTAGACAGAAGGAATTACGGGCTATTACAGAAGAGAGCCTGTGGCTGCAGCAGCCAGAGCTGTACTGCCCTTAAAGGCTTATGGCTCTCAAAAAGCCAGCCTATTATTCCCACCACAGCATACAGCTGCCTGCTGAACGTCAAAGATATAAATACAGAAAACAAGCGTGAATCGTGAATCTACACTGTGATATAGTACTTGTGTTTTATAGTTTCATTTGAAAGCCCAAGCATTGCCCATTTGGGAGAAAAAATAGCAAACCAGGAGTGGCGTGAGCCCGCAGGAGAGTAGACTGTCGCTCACACAACACACATGACAAGGACAAAACATGAACCAGTCAGGAAGTCTGGTGATCTTCTATATTTTTCTTATTGTTGAGAAATCACAGACTAAATCGATTCTATTAACATGTGCTGTACGTGGAATATGACATGTGTTATCTTTTTAAATGTAATGCAGTCCAGTACAACACCATAAACTACTGATCTCAGCTGGTTTGAAATACCTTGATCCTATTGTCTAACATGAAATGGCTTTCTGGGCAGGGAAGGTGCTTTGAAAAGTCGAATGTTTCCGTTTAAAAAAATATTAGACTACAATGAAGATGCTAAAATATGTAGTAACATTTGTAGTTTTATCGAAACTATTATTATGCTCCTCTCTTCCACAGCAACATCAGTGAGAGTGAATTTTAGTCGATGTGTGTCGGAAAATATGCAACATCTGCTCTGATCTGAATGAAGACATATCAGAGAAGAATGTGACGTAGATAGCAGATAGTTCTATCACATTTAATCGTAAGAGAACAGGATATTGTGATCACGGACTGAGGAACATGTCAGCCTAGCTTGTGTGGCTCCAGTGTGTCTGCATGCTCAGAAAATAATTTTCTTTCACAAAGTTAATTCTATAAAATTTGATATCTGGCCTAGCTAAACAAATAAAAACAACTCTCAAGGCACAAAAGTAAGGGAGAAAGAGGCTAACCGCTCTTGGGAGGGGGACGAATGTGTATCATAGTTCAAATCATTTGTCAATATGAGGTTCACATTCTGACAGAAGATAAATGTTCTCTTCATAAAAGTGTTTCTGCGAGCTTGTGAAAGTAGATAAAACTAACTAACTCTTCATTAAAACAATCACAGGTTAAGTTGGATGTAAGCTAATTATGTAAACAATCAAATTAAAAACAACAACAACGGCCTCATCTTTCATGATTTTCTCTCTCTCTCTCTCTCACACACACACACACACACACACACATACGGCCCTGTCCATCAGATGAGCCCGTTCCCTCGCTGTTCTGAGTAACAGATGACTTATCACAGAGCTAAAAGGGAGAATATTTTACTGCAGATTGAAAGGAGGAGAGGAGGATGGAGAATAGAGAAAAAAAAAAGAGAGAAATTGATCCATTACACCACAGAGGTAAATCATTCAACGTGCTGGAGATCACAGGATGGCATTTACATTTACACACATGTCCACATGGGCACATTGTATGAACATGATTTACCTGGTCTCTGTCTGTGTTGCTACACTTGCTCTCTCTCTGTTTCACACTTATACACTGAGGAACTCACACACATGCACACAGACCATCAGAATCCCGGCATGAGAAAAGCTGAGAGGCTGGATCAATGTTGGGCTCTGGTGAGTAGCCTTAATTGAGGAAAAAGAGCTATGGGAACAAAGAAACATTATGACCTATTCCCCCGTCTCCACACACCGCACGCTAATAAGACACATTCACATAATATCATACTGACCAGAATCCTCTAACTACATCAAAAGCACTTTCTCATAGGAACAGTATGCAAATGGATGCCACAGAGAGAAAAACAAACCCCGCAGATAATTGACTATCCTTGCCATGTTTTTGTGCGTGAATGGCAATTTTCACTCTCCTGTCGAGTGCACCCTGATTATTCTATCAGACAAAAAGAGGTCTGTGTGCGATGAAAAGATTGGCAGTGTTTCACATCCTGGTGCTGTGGAATGGCCTGTCTCTCTTCCTGTCTCTCAGGCTCTCTCCTCTTTCTTCTTAGAGCCTCTCTGTCTCTCTCTCTCTCTCTCTCTCACTGTGCGTGTCGGTTTCTGACTGAGTCAAATACCACTTGTCAGGAGAGCGCTGTTTGGACTGACATGAGATAAGAACAGACCAACTAGACAGTTATATGTTAGTCCTCACTGCTGCTGGACTGGGGGAATAAGACTGTGATGTACAAGTAATGTGCGGACCAGTGGCAATAATAACACTGAGGCCTGCAGTGTAGAGTGGTAGAGCTACTACAGACACCAAACAGGAGGATAAGTACATATATTTCAAGTATATTATGATAAAGCCTATGATTTACAGCGGAATTACAGGCTCCTACTAGTACTGCAGTTATTTCACCCTTATTGTTCTTTAATAACACATTAGAAACAAGATTTTCAATATCCCTTTTTTATTGTATTTTATTGGTACCTGATTCATACAGTGAAATTACAGGCTGTTAAATAAAGTGGTGCCAAATTCTTTATGTAGCTATGTACAATATGTCTCTCTAAATCACTTTTCTCTTCTCCTTCAGCTACATTCTGGCTAATTTGTTTCCAGTTTGAAGTTGGGTGGAGCAAACCTGGAGTTGAGTTTGCTGAGGTCACAACTAGCTCCATATACTTGTAGAGTAACTGCATCCAGGCTAATAATCCTGTTTGTGCTGCAGGCTTCTGTCCACGCCCCATGCAGTGCTGCACATCAGAAGGCGCAGTAGTGCAATGCTACATCTCAGTCAGGCGTGGTCAGAAACCTGAATGTGTCGACCCACAGAGGTCAGTGCACCAGTGCTTTTCTTTCAAAAACAGATTTAATTTGGAGCTGCTCTTCAAAAGGATCACAAAAGCTATACGTTGCCGTGCCATAACCACGGCCAGTCAAGCGCACAGCCACATAGCACAGAGGAGAGCTCTGTCTGTGGTCACATAATGGGTGATCAGCTAAAACTGGTAATGAGTCAGGGTCTTTACCACTCCCTAAGTTAGATTTGAAATGCGGCTTTAAAAGAAGATTGTAAATTCAAAGTGATAGTAGCTGCCAGGTGACTGGTGCAAATAGAGATGATTACATTATTCTAATTTCAATCAGTGCAGCGGCCTATTCCGACTGTGTAACTGCTCACGTTAAGTTAAGTCGATTGTCTTCCAACATATGCATATACATTGACAGTTTTACATTGGGCTGTGAGCATTGTCAAAATGCTGCTGACGTGCTGCTTTCATTACGTGGTTGGACTAAACAAGGACTTGTGCAAGGCTCTGCACTCACTGTATGAGTAAAGAAAAGAGAAGACGAGCTAAATGTAGTTGTTGACTGCTTACTTTTCATTTCCTTTCAAGGGCAAAAGAGCATAAATTCTTCAAATCAACAACTGTAGCATCCAAAGGAAGACCCTTGAAATATTACAGTAAGGACAAACTAGAGAATAATTGATGAAAAAAAAAGATCAACAAAAGGAGGCAGTTTAGTTTGTCTTGAAATGTCTGAAGTAGAAAAAAAGTTTAAATTTGATAACTGAGCATCTCTGTCATACTTTTCATATTTAGCATGCACGTTGTAGTGTTACTCTGAATGTCAGATATTGTGTAAAGCTGGAGGATGTCCAATTTCTATTCTTATTCCAGATGGGGCCTTCAGAGTAAAAGCTAAATATCACAGGAAAACCACTGACCTCTGCTTAGTTGCTTTTCTTACAAGGTTGAAGGAAAATCAAACTAGAGATAGACAGAAAACACACAAACACAGCACATGATTGACTGACTGAATCAGTTGCGTTAGTAACTGCAGGCGCCTTCCTCACAAGTACAAAAGCACACCATCAAAACCTTTTCTCCCAATGCAGCGCTGCTCTGAAATACACACACAAATCTCCCGCACTTAGGGTGTATCTGAACGGTAAAATGAAACCAACTGATTTTTAACCGCAACATTTGTTCAAGGCTCATTTTAATACAGAGCCTATTGAAGGTGGTGGATTTAAAAAAAAAAAAAAAAAAATGCACTAGGGCAGGGGGCTGAATTGATACTCTTTGAAGATGAGATTCCCAAGAAATTGGATCCTGCTTTAATCAGATAGGCACCTCTGAGAAATGGAAAGGGTTAATGTGAATACACCCCCCCATCACACACACCACAGCAGCCTAAAAACTTGTGTTTGTTAGATTCGTTCCCCAGTTTTAATTTTGCTCTCTTGCTCGCACTGAAATACACACATGCACACAAAGCGATTATCACCAAAGGTACGTACGCCTGCTTGTAGCTGTTCCCACAGGGAAACTCGCTGTACAGCTTCTCCACTCTCATTTTTCATTGTCTGCTTATGATGCCCCATGTGTGCACACTGACTTTCATTTAACCCCTCACAACACACACGCAAACACACACTCACATGCATGTATGATGCCGACCCCTCCTTTCTGTCTCCATCTCCTTCCATCTCACACTTACACACTCACACACATAGGCAGACAGCTTCTCCCTGCACTCCTGTGTTTCATTGCAGTGGCTTAAAGGAAGCTGTATAGGCGTGTGTGTCCCCCATCCCCCCCTCCTGGCCTGCAGCTATACAGTGAGGCTACTGTGACTTTTTACAACAACTGCTTTTTTTCACACACAACTCTAAGATATAACAGAACAAAAGTATTATTGTATCCAGGGTTTGGTCAATTCAGCCGAGTCTGTATATTCAAACAATATATCAAGTGAGTCATGAGAGAGCATTTAATTCCTTTTTTCTTTTTTCTTTTTGCAAAATGCCTCAAGGTGAAACAAACGTTTTTTGCTCGCCCAGAGAAAGGGCAGGGTCACCTGCAGAGGAGCACCCATGAGACTGGTAGGGATTCAGTGTCTTATTCAAGGACACAAAAAACAAAGTAAATGTCTGACAACACAAGTGGGGTCTGAGCTGAAGGTCTCCCTACTCACTGGACCACACTGCTGGTCCAAATTCTGCACATACTGTACATCCATTTCTATCATGAAAGACTGTGTACAGACTGTGCTGCAAAAGTTATATAAATTTGCTATGAGACATGTAGACCCCACCCATTTTGCCCACACTGTTGTTCACTGCATTTTTGGACAGCACTTGTCTAATTAAACTTCATTGGTCTTTCTTTTCTCATTGCTTTGGACAGTGTTATTGTTGCTATTTGCTCCGAAGTTGACAAAGGGCCATCTACACAGAAACAGTAACCTTTGTGGTAATTATATGAAACCCTGGGCTGTCGGACACAAATTGAAGTGCAGTACAGATATTGATGATGCCCAGAGGATGAACCTTACTGTCTTTGTGATTCCCTGATTTTTTTTTTTCTAGCGCCACCAGCAAGTCAGCATTTTGGGGTTTTACTGACATTTCTTGAGAACTGGATGGATTGCCACAGAATATAGTACAGACATTTATGTCCTCCTCAGGATGAACTGAAATAACTTTGGTGACAATTACTTGCAAAACATCAGCCTAATCTGCACTTTGTATTAAGTGTTAATTAGGAAAGGTTAACATGTTAAACTTACTGTAGATGCACTGTAGACAGCCCACATGCTAAACATTAGCCTGTTAGCATTGTTATTGTTAGCATTAATCCAAGCATTGCTGTGCCCATACAGCCTCAAAGAGCTGCTAGCATGGCTGTAGACTCTTAGTTGTTGTTGTTTTTGTTTTTTTTTACATGAAGAACACTGCAAATGTAAGGGTTTTTCAGTGAGGTCAAGCTAGCTCTTGTCTTATTACACCGGTGAGTAGTATTTAATGGCATATTTAGCCTAAGCATGGTAGCAGACAATGTTAGCTTCGCTAAAAATAACATTTGATTCAATGACTCCTCCACTTTCACAGCACTTACCTCCATGTATCTTGACACATTTTTGGGAGATCATTGGCATTTGGTTTGCAAGCAGCTTTTGAACATTTAAGACTGGATGCAGAAACAAAAACAACCTTTCTCCTGTGGAGAAAGCACTATCCCACAATCCTGTACATTGGTAGCCCGATCAGTAATATGCTGTTAACTTAAAACATGTTTTACTGGAACATGTTCACTGAAAAGCCATTAAGAAAAAAAAAAAAAAACTAATTGCAGGGTTATACACAGACTAATAATGTACTAGTTATTCAGTAATTGGTACCTTGATGCTGAAAAGTTACACACTGCATTGTTCGCCTTTTGAGTTGATAAGATCACAAGGGTGGGGAGGGGTAAAAAGGTGGTTTATGAAATCTAAAAAGTTTATTTTTAACTCATGTTTTTAACTCATCTTTCTAATATCACTTTTCATGTTGTTCCATGAGTAGGAGGACCTCCAATAATTAATCAAGTAAGAAGTTAAAAGCTGAAGTTCAGTGGTTTGTGCCTGCGGCAAAGACTTACTCTACAATTGCTCTGCTGCCCTTTCCCTGTCATCATGAAGGGAATGTGTTAACATGTACTGGTGTGTTTATAGCATGTGTGTGTGTGTGTGTGTGTGTGCCTGCGTGTACTGATTGATGCCTTCCAGGGCAGTAGCGTGATTGAAACACCTCCTCACCATAAAGCTGTCGTGCGCGTGATGGAGTCGCAGGGTCATTTTATGCATCACACCTGTCCCCCTACCTCCCCACACTGACACCCAATCAAATAGGAAAATGGGCATATTTGTTTTCCTGGCCTTGAGAGGGCTTGTGCGGAGGGCCGTATTTTTTTTTTTTTTTTGGGTGCGTGTGTGAGTCCTACTCACTGACACATAAAGGGAGAGGAGGAAGGAAAGGCAGAGAAAGCATGGCAGACGGAGAGAATAAGAGAGAGACCTCATACATAGAGAGCAGTGATCATTGTCTATTAAACATGCCCAACTTAAAAAATACAGTCTCTCCTCATCTAACCAACTATCTTACATTATACAACCTGCGACACAAACACAAGCACAAAGTCGTGGAAAGTAACGTGTATGAATGTACACCATATTAACATAAATGAAATTTTGAGGTACTTGTACTTTATATTAAGTATCTCCATTTTATGCTACTTCATACTACTACTCTACTCCATTTCTGGAGTAGATATTCCATTCATTAGTTTATCAGCGACGCATGTTTGAAGACAAAACTATGGACAAAACTGTGGACTGTTGGTCAAGCTAGCAAGGATACATGGGCTGGCAGCTGCATCTAGGCAGATTACGTGATCGGCCCTTTATCAACATGTGGTTCAAAATACATGTGAAACATTTAAAACAGAACTAAAAAAAATAAATTTAATGGTATGCGATAACTGCTGTATATTTTCAACATGTAATTGGTTCGACAGATAAGTTAGTGTTAGTATTGCCAACCTTTACATACATCACAGTGTGGGCTTACAAATGAGGTGCCACCACAGTAATGGCAGCTTCTTTACTTCTGCCTAAAACCCTGATTTGTTCATACTTGCAGAAGTCAAAGTCACCTCTTCAATAAAACATAAACAAATACAGATTTTCAGGATTGTATAAAAAATTACGCATGCAGTGTTCATTTAATGGGCTATTTATCTGAAAAGGAGGATTGATAGAGATTACGTAAAGCTAATGTGTATGTCTAGATTAATTTCCGACTGAATAAATTCCCGTACAAAAACAAAATGACTTCTGAATCACTTCTGTGAATGTAACCTGTGGACTGACATATGTTGAATTTGAGTAGAGACTAGGAACACAAAACATGTATGTGACAGGCTGGGGGTATATTTTTCATACTAGCATGGACGGCACACAACCGATGGAGAAATCAGAACCATCCTTTAATGATGACATTTCTATCCCCTCACTATAACTGGCCTTTTGACCGATTATCTAAGCGATATTCCACTGACCACACGACCGTAAGAGCAAACCTGTGTGCTTGAGAAACATTGTAAAACCAAAGCACCTGATTCAAAAACAGCCCGGTGCGCCCCCGAAATACTAATCTTATTACGTAGTGTCTTTGTAGTAGTATTATAGACTTTACCCTGTGCTGTTGGCGGCTCTCATCACCCTCTGTTTCCCTTCCTTCTCCCTTCCTCTTTCCCTCCTTCCCAACAAGTACATAAAATATTTCATCATGTTGGGCTGGTGGGCAGTGGTAGTGGCATCAGACTTTAATAAAGTGAACGACCTTGTGGGATTGCAGAGGGGATAGATTAAGTTTGCCTTCCCTACTGGCAGAAGCAGCCACCTCTGTGGGGTTTCTTATCTGGAGCTTTACTTAATTACCTGCTTTAATTCTAACATTCTCTAAAATGACCCCCTCACCACGATGAGACAAGCTGTTTTAATTAAACAAATGAATATGTCGCTTATCGGGCGGGATCAGAGCTCTCGTTTGTCACAGTAACAGTTAAGGATGCCGCTGATGATCATGTTATCAGCGACTTGGCCTGGGTTTCACCACACACAGAGGAAGGAGCAGCCGATGTTATCTAGTTACTGTATGTGGTGCTACTGTAGAGATGCAGAAGATTACAAACAGGCCCATTAGATATAGCAGACATGTCCACTTAGTCACATTATAATCAGATGAGTTTCGTAATGTAGCTAAGCGTTCCTTATTACGGCGGTAAAAAGGTTTATGGCCCAAAGGCATGGAAATCTGGAAGAGGAGAAGAGTTGTAAAAGGAAAAGTACAACAAACAAAAAGAAAACCAAAAATAGTCTACCGGCTATTCCCAAAGTCACTGACACTGGCCGGCTTGTTTATGGTAGTTATATAACAATATTTTAGAGTGTACAGAGGGTTCCTGTGCAACGCTGCCTGACCAAATTTAATGGGAGAAGTGTCAGAGAAACCATTATACCAGCAGGGGCACACACAGCCCTATTACATATGGCTGCTGGCTGCTAATGTGTATTAGCAGGAGACAGAGGAAGCAAGGTGAAGATAAGTGATTTTGCAGTAGCTGGCTAAGTAGGACAAAGGAGGGAGGGAGTGTGTTAGGGAGGGTGAGACAGAGAAAGCAGATCAGGAGTGGACGCTACCAGGACCAGAGTGAGAACAATTTTGGAATTGTGAGGAAGTACAGGCTTAAAGCTCAGTGCTGTAAGTTATCGACACCCACAGTGAAACCCTGAGGTCACAAGCAGTCTTCATGCTATACTGTGCCCATCAGTAGTTATATATAATACAAGACGTTAACTGGAACAGCTTGTTCAATGTAGGTGGAGGTTTTTTTTTTTTAAAAAAAGGACAATCTAAGCGTTAGAAATCAAAACAGGACTGCTGGAGCATCTCAAAACACCGACCACTAAAACAAGGTGACAGTGGTATTTTCTGTTGTTTAATAATTTAGTGAGGATTGAAGGCTGCTCCTGGCAAGAAAGTGTGAGTTTGCTGTGTTTGTGTCTGTCAGCAGCAAAATTCCAAACACTGTATTTTTCAGCTAGAAGGGGGCACCTTGCCCAGCCAAGGAATCCCAAATGCACAGAAAAAAAATAAAATAAAGCTGCGTGCCTTCCTGCCAAACACATTAGCTCTCGTTCTTTATTTAAGCCATTGTCAGACTATCTGTGGTACTTCACTCACCCAACCACTCTTTTCAAGGGCTCACAGGCCAAGTTTTGCCACTTGACATCAGTGACACAAGAATGTGCTGGTATTAAAGGAGTGAGGAGGCTCCTCAGCTTGGTCTTTGACAGCCCCCTTGAACTCTGTGGGCCTGGTGATAAAGTGGCTTGATGAGTGGGCAATCTCTGTCTGCCAGCTGCTGGTCTGGCCAGGGGAGCTGGGATGGTGCCAGGCTGAGTGAAGACCCACTCCATAAAAACAAACACAACACACACACACACACAGTGAAATGTGTATGTATCCTGGCATGCACACACATAGTTTGGACATGGACAACCGCATATGTTTGGCACATACCTGCACAGCCGTGCTCACCAGATACATACATACTTGCACACTAGGTGTACATCCAAACACAAGTGCTAGTTTCATGAGTATGGTATGCTATGTCTGTAAAGACAAAGATGAACAAGCCTGCGTATAAAGACATTATTGTGGTGAGCGTAACTGATACACAGATTCTGAAGCTCAACTTAAACACCATCACGTTCCTAAAGAGAGACTGGGGACAGGGGTCTTCAGTGCTGATTCCCTCTGGAGTGTGTGTGTGCCATCATGTAAATGTGTATTTCAATATTTAAATCCCAGTCCCACATCAAAAAAATCATAACAAATTTGAACCTTGACCTGTCCACTGAATTTATCAAAAAACATTTTTATTTATATATTCATTCATTTTTACAGTCGGCTGAACAGAATGCTTCACTGGTTCCCTATACTTTGACTCTATAGACTCATGATCTCTATCTCCATCTCTTATACTATCTTACTTGTGTGCCTCTAGCACACACATGCCAGGCACCCGCAGCCCAGAGATTACTGCTTCTCATAAATATTCCCTCAAGCAATATTTAGAAAACATAAGCATCTACCAGAACACCAGCTGAAGTCTTTTAAGAAACTGGATTATTTTGTTGTGTGTTGTTTTTCTTGAATCAGTATTGCACAGACTTTGTTTTTCAGCCATGCTAGCAGTGTGGTTAAAACAACTGAAAATGGCAACTGGATGCATTGTCATTCTGTTTTGTTCAAACATTCATGGTTCACAGATGATGAATCACGTCCACTTTAGTGATCCTCTGCTAGTGCCACCATGGAGTTGACATCTGCAGCTCTGAGTGAAATGACACATTAACTGTTGAATGGACTGCCATGAAATTTGGTAGACATTCTTGTTCCCAGTGGGATGAACTGTAATACCTTTGGCAATCCCTTAACATTTTGTCCAGAACCACCATCAGGTCAAAATTTTAATTTGCCCAAAACTAAACATATTACCATCAGCCTCAGCTGTACTTTGTGTTTGGTGATAAGTAACGAATGGCAGCATGATAAATATCTAAACTAATGTGGTGATCATGGTAAACATTATACCTGATAATCATCGGCATGTTATTATTGTTATTGTGAGCATGCTAACATTAGCATCCAGGGCTTTAGAATCTCAGTTGTGTTAATGTACAAATTTGATTTGGACTTGTGGTAAGTTGTTGATCTTTTTTTTTATTATGGGTTACATCAACACTCTTTAAGGGTGTCTACACTGGACATGTTTCAGACACATTTTTCTGTTGAACATTTTCCAGAACATATACACTCATCTACATTGGTCATGTTGCTGTATTTATTCCCCTTGTTCACTGCTCTTTGACACACTGCTTGATGACCAGGAGATGAGTGTATATGTTCTGGAAAATGTTCAACAGAAAAATGTGTCTGAAACATGTCCAGTGTAGACACCCTTAAAGAGTGTTGATGTAACCCATAATAAAAAAAAAAGATCAACAACTTACCACAAGTCCAAATCAAATTTGTACATTAACACAACTGAGATTCTAAAGCCCTGGATGCTAATGTTAGCATGCTCACAATAACAATAATAACATGCCGATGATTATCAGGTATAATGTTTACCATGATCACCACATTAGTTTAGATATTTATCATGCTGCCATTCGTTACTTATCACCAAACACAAAGTACAGCTGAGGCTGATGGTAATATGTTTAGTTTTGGGCAAATTAAAATTTTGACCTGATGGTGGTTCTGGACAAAATGTTAAGGGATTGCCAAAGGTATTACAGTTCATCCCACTGGGAACAAGAATGTCTACCAAATTTCATGGCAGTCCATTCAACAGTTAATGTGTCATTTCACTCAGAGCTGCAGATGTCAACTCCATGGTGGCACTAGCAGAGGATCACTAAAGTGGACGTGATTCATCATCTGTGAACCATGAATGTTTGAACAAAACAGAATGACAATGCATCCAGTTGCCATTTTCAGTTGTTTTAACCACACTGCTAGCATGGCTGAAAAACAAAGTCTGTGCAATACTGATTCAAGAAAAACAACACACAACAAAATAATCCAGTTTCTTAAAAGACTTCAGCTGGTGTTCTGGTAGATGCTTATGTTTTCTAAATATTGCTTGAGGGAATATTTATGAGAAGCAGTAATCTCTGGGCTGCGGGTGCCTGGCATGTGTGTGCTAGAGGCACACAAGTAAGATAGTATAAGAGATGGAGATAGAGATCATGAGTCTATAGAGTCAAAGTATAGGGAACCAGTGAAGCATTCTGTTCAGCCGACTGTAAAAATGAATGAATATATAAATAAAAATGTTTTTTGATAAATTCAGTGGACAGGTCAAGGTTCAAATTTGTTATGATTTTTTTGATGTGGGACTGGGATTTAAATATTGAAATACACATTTACATGATGGCACACACACACTCCAGAGGGAATCAGCACTGAAGACCCCTGTCCCCAGTCTCTCTTTAGGAACGTGATGGTGTTTAAGTTGAGCTTCAGAATCTGTGTATCAGTTACGCTCACCACAATAATGTCTTTATACGCAGGCTTGTTCATCTTTGTCTTTACAGACATAGCATACCATACTCATGAAACTAGCACTTGTGTTTGGATGTACACCTAGTGTGCAAGTATGTATGTATCTGGTGAGCACGGCTGTGCAGGTATGTGCCAAACATATGCGGTTGTCCATGTCCAAACTATGTGTGTGCATGCCAGGATACATACACATTTCACTGTGTGTGTGTGTGTTGTGTTTGTTTTTATGGAGTGGGTCTTCACTCAGCCTGGCACCATCCCAGCTCCCCTGGCCAGACCAGCAGCTGGCAGACAGAGATTGCCCACTCATCAAGCCACTTTATCACCAGGCCCACAGAGTTCAAGGGGGCTGTCAAAGACCAAGCTGAGGAGCCTCCTCACTCCTTTAATACCAGCACATTCTTGTGTCACTGATGTCAAGTGGCAAAACTTGGCCTGTGAGCCCTTGAAAAGAGTGGTTGGGTGAGTGAAGTACCACAGATAGTCTGACAATGGCTTAAATAAAGAACGAGAGCTAATGTGTTTGGCAGGAAGGCACGCAGCTTTATTTTATTTTTTTTCTGTGCATTTGGGATTCCTTGGCTGGGCAAGGTGCCCCCTTCTAGCTGAAAAATACAGTGTTTGGAATTTTGCTGCTGACAGACACAAACACAGCAAACTCACACTTTCTTGCCAGGAGCAGCCTTCAATCCTCACTAAATTATTAAACAACAGAAAATACCACTGTCACCTTGTTTTAGTGGTCGGTGTTTTGAGATGCTCCAGCAGTCCTGTTTTGATTTCTAACGCTTAGATTGTCCTTTTTTTAAAAAAAAAAACCTCCACCTACATTGAACAAGCTGTTCCAGTTAACGTCTTGTATTATATATAACTACTGATGGGCACAGTATAGCATGAAGACTGCTTGTGACCTCAGGGTTTCACTGTGGGTGTCGATAACTTACAGCACTGAGCTTTAAGCCTGTACTTCCTCACAATTCCAAAATTGTTCTCACTCTGGTCCTGGTAGCGTCCACTCCTGATCTGCTTTCTCTGTCTCACCCTCCCTAACACACTCCCTCCCTCCTTTGTCCTACTTAGCCAGCTACTGCAAAATCACTTATCTTCACCTTGCTTCCTCTGTCTCCTGCTAATACACATTAGCAGCCAGCAGCCATATGTAATAGGGCTGTGTGTGCCCCTGCTGGTATAATGGTTTCTCTGACACTTCTCCCATTAAATTTGGTCAGGCAGCGTTGCACAGGAACCCTCTGTACACTCTAAAATATTGTTATATAACTACCATAAACAAGCCGGCCAGTGTCAGTGACTTTGGGAATAGCCGGTAGACTATTTTTGGTTTTCTTTTTGTTTGTTGTACTTTTCCTTTTACAACTCTTCTCCTCTTCCAGATTTCCATGCCTTTGGGCCATAAACCTTTTTACCGCCGTAATAAGGAACGCTTAGCTACATTACGAAACTCATCTGATTATAATGTGACTAAGTGGACATGTCTGCTATATCTAATGGGCCTGTTTGTAATCTTCTGCATCTCTACAGTAGCACCACATACAGTAACTAGATAACATCGGCTGCTCCTTCCTCTGTGTGTGGTGAAACCCAGGCCAAGTCGCTGATAACATGATCATCAGCGGCATCCTTAACTGTTACTGTGACAAACGAGAGCTCTGATCCCGCCCGATAAGCGACATATTCATTTGTTTAATTAAAACAGCTTGTCTCATCGTGGTGAGGGGGTCATTTTAGAGAATGTTAGAATTAAAGCAGGTAATTAAGTAAAGCTCCAGATAAGAAACCCCACAGAGGTGGCTGCTTCTGCCAGTAGGGAAGGCAAACTTAATCTATCCCCTCTGCAATCCCACAAGGTCGTTCACTTTATTAAAGTCTGATGCCACTACCACTGCCCACCAGCCCAACATGATGAAATATTTTATGTACTTGTTGGGAAGGAGGGAAAGAGGAAGGGAGAAGGAAGGGAAACAGAGGGTGATGAGAGCCGCCAACAGCACAGGGTAAAGTCTATAATACTACTACACAAAATTAAGGCAATTAAAGAGTGCTTGTTATCTTGTCTATGAGAACAGGAGAAGAACTTGTACAGCAACGAGCACCTTGACAAAGATATTTGTTTGGCCAATGGAGTGTGGCGTTAATTATCACAAGCTGATTAAAGGCACCGAGCGGGAATGGATGTCGTTTGTCTTGCCAGCCTCAGACACTACGGCAGCCAGCCAGGGTCATTATTTTGGGGGCCTTTCTGGGCTATTTTTAGATCAAGGTGCTGGTTTCCCAAATGTTTCTCAGCACACAGGTTTGCTCTATTTTACAGTGAGTCAGTAGTCCAGTGGAATATCATGGGATAATCAGTCAAAAGGCCAGTTATAGTGAGGGGGATAGAAATGTCATCATTAAAGGATGGTTCTGATTTCTCCATCGGTTGTGTGCCGTCCATGCTAGTATGAAAAATATACCCCCAGCCTGTCACATACATGTTTTGTGTTCCTAGTCTCTACTCAAATTCAACATATGTCAGTCCACAGGTTACATTCACAGAAGTGATTCAGAAGTCATTTTGTTTTTGTACGGGAATTTATTCAGTCGGAAATTAATCTAGACATACACATTAGCTTTACGTAATCTCTATCAATCCTCCTTTTCAGATAAATAGCCCATTAAATGAACACTGCATGCGTAATTTTTTATACAATCCTGAAAATCTGTATTTGTTTATGTTTTATTGAAGAGGTGACTTTGACTTCTGCAAGTATGAACAAATCAGGGTTTTAGGCAGAAGTAAAGAAGCTGCCATTACTGTGGTGGCACCTCATTTGTAAGCCCACACTGTGATGTATGTAAAGGTTGGCAATACTAACACTAACTTATCTGTCGAACCAATTACATGTTGAAAATATACAGCAGTTATCGCATACCATTAAATTTATTTTTTTTAGTTCTGTTTTAAATGTTTCACATGTATTTTGAACCACATGTTGATAAAGGGCCGATCACGTAATCTGCCTAGATGCAGCTGCCAGCCCATGTATCCTTGCTAGCTTGACCAACAGTCCACAGTTTTGTCCATAGTTTTGTCTTCAAACATGCGTCGCTGATAAACTAATGAATGGAATATCTACTCCAGAAATGGAGTAGAGTAGTAGTATGAAGTAGCATAAAATGGAGATACTTAATATAAAGTACAAGTACCTCAAAATTTCATTTATGTTAATATGGTGTACATTCATACACGTTACTTTCCACGACTTTGTGCTTGTGTTTGTGTCGCAGGTTGTATAATGTAAGATAGTTGGTTAGATGAGGAGAGACTGTATTTTTTAAGTTGGGCATGTTTAATAGACAATGATCACTGCTCTCTATGTATGAGGTCTCTCTCTTATTCTCTCCGTCTGCCATGCTTTCTCTGCCTTTCCTTCCTCCTCTCCCTTTATGTGTCAGTGAGTAGGACTCACACACGCACCCAAAAAAAAAAAAAAAAATACGGCCCTCCGCACAAGCCCTCTCAAGGCCAGGAAAACAAATATGCCCATTTTCCTATTTGATTGGGTGTCAGTGTGGGGAGGTAGGGGGACAGGTGTGATGCATAAAATGACCCTGCGACTCCATCACGCGCACGACAGCTTTATGGTGAGGAGGTGTTTCAATCACGCTACTGCCCTGGAAGGCATCAATCAGTACACGCAGGCACACACACACACACACACACACACGCTATAAACACACCAGTACATGTTAACACATTCCCTTCATGATGACAGGGAAAGGGCAGCAGAGCAATTGTAGAGTAAGTCTTTGCCGCAGGCACAAACCACTGAACTTCAGCTTTTAACTTCTTACTTGATTAATTATTGGAGGTCCTCCTACTCATGGAACAACATGAAAAGTGATATTAGAAAGATGAGTTAAAAACATGAGTTAAAAATAAACTTTTTAGATTTCATAAACCACCTTTTTACCCCTCCCCACCCTTGTGATCTTATCAACTCAAAAGGCGAACAATGCAGTGTGTAACTTTTCAGCATCAAGGTACCAATTACTGAATAACTAGTACATTATTAGTCTGTGTATAACCCTGCAATTAGTTTTTTTTTTTTTTTCTTAATGGCTTTTCAGTGAACATGTTCCAGTAAAACATGTTTTAAGTTAACAGCATATTACTGATCGGGCTACCAATGTACAGGATTGTGGGATAGTGCTTTCTCCACAGGAGAAAGGTTGTTTTTGTTTCTGCATCCAGTCTTAAATGTTCAAAAGCTGCTTGCAAACCAAATGCCAATGATCTCCCAAAAATGTGTCAAGATACATGGAGGTAAGTGCTGTGAAAGTGGAGGAGTCATTGAATCAAATGTTATTTTTAGCGAAGCTAACATTGTCTGCTACCATGCTTAGGCTAAATATGCCATTAAATACTACTCACCGGTGTAATAAGACAAGAGCTAGCTTGACCTCACTGAAAAACCCTTACATTTGCAGTGTTCTTCATGTAAAAAAAACAAAAACAACAACAACTAAGAGTCTACAGCCATGCTAGCAGCTCTTTGAGGCTGTATGGGCACAGCAATGCTTGGATTAATGCTAACAATAACAATGCTAACAGGCTAATGTTTAGCATGTGGGCTGTCTACAGTGCATCTACAGTAAGTTTAACATGTTAACCTTTCCTAATTAACACTTAATACAAAGTGCAGATTAGGCTGATGTTTTGCAAGTAATTGTCACCAAAGTTATTTCAGTTCATCCTGAGGAGGACATAAATGTCTGTACTATATTCTGTGGCAATCCATCCAGTTCTCAAGAAATGTCAGTAAAACCCCAAAATGCTGACTTGCTGGTGGCGCTAGAAAAAAAAAAAATCAGGGAATCACAAAGACAGTAAGGTTCATCCTCTGGGCATCATCAATATCTGTACTGCACTTCAATTTGTGTCCGACAGCCCAGGGTTTCATATAATTACCACAAAGGTTACTGTTTCTGTGTAGATGGCCCTTTGTCAACTTCGGAGCAAATAGCAACAATAACACTGTCCAAAGCAATGAGAAAAGAAAGACCAATGAAGTTTAATTAGACAAGTGCTGTCCAAAAATGCAGTGAACAACAGTGTGGGCAAAATGGGTGGGGTCTACATGTCTCATAGCAAATTTATATAACTTTTGCAGCACAGTCTGTACACAGTCTTTCATGATAGAAATGGATGTACAGTATGTGCAGAATTTGGACCAGCAGTGTGGTCCAGTGAGTAGGGAGACCTTCAGCTCAGACCCCACTTGTGTTGTCAGACATTTACTTTGTTTTTTGTGTCCTTGAATAAGACACTGAATCCCTACCAGTCTCATGGGTGCTCCTCTGCAGGTGACCCTGCCCTTTCTCTGGGCGAGCAAAAACGTTTGTTTCACCTTGAGGCATTTTGCAAAAAGAAAAAAGAAAAAAGGAATTAAATGCTCTCTCATGACTCACTTGATATATTGTTTGAATATACAGACTCGGCTGAATTGACCAAACCCTGGATACAATAATACTTTTGTTCTGTTATATCTTAGAGTTGTGTGTGAAAAAAAGCAGTTGTTGTAAAAAGTCACAGTAGCCTCACTGTATAGCTGCAGGCCAGGAGGGGGGGATGGGGGACACACACGCCTATACAGCTTCCTTTAAGCCACTGCAATGAAACACAGGAGTGCAGGGAGAAGCTGTCTGCCTATGTGTGTGAGTGTGTAAGTGTGAGATGGAAGGAGATGGAGACAGAAAGGAGGGGTCGGCATCATACATGCATGTGAGTGTGTGTTTGCGTGTGTGTTGTGAGGGGTTAAATGAAAGTCAGTGTGCACACATGGGGCATCATAAGCAGACAATGAAAAATGAGAGTGGAGAAGCTGTACAGCGAGTTTCCCTGTGGGAACAGCTACAAGCAGGCGTACGTACCTTTGGTGATAATCGCTTTGTGTGCATGTGTGTATTTCAGTGCGAGCAAGAGAGCAAAATTAAAACTGGGGAACGAATCTAACAAACACAAGTTTTTAGGCTGCTGTGGTGTGTGTGATGGGGGGGTGTATTCACATTAACCCTTTCCATTTCTCAGAGGTGCCTATCTGATTAAAGCAGGATCCAATTTCTTGGGAATCTCATCTTCAAAGAGTATCAATTCAGCCCCCTGCCCTAGTGCATTTTTTTTTTTTTTTTTTTAAATCCACCACCTTCAATAGGCTCTGTATTAAAATGAGCCTTGAACAAATGTTGCGGTTAAAAATCAGTTGGTTTCATTTTACCGTTCAGATACACCCTAAGTGCGGGAGATTTGTGTGTGTATTTCAGAGCAGCGCTGCATTGGGAGAAAAGGTTTTGATGGTGTGCTTTTGTACTTGTGAGGAAGGCGCCTGCAGTTACTAACGCAACTGATCTGTAGTCAGTCAATCATGTGCTGTGTTTGTGTGTTTTCTGTCTATCTCTAGTTTGATTTTCCTTCAACCTTGTAAGAAAAGCAACTAAGCAGAGGTCAGTGGTTTTCCTGTGATATTTAGCTTTTCAGAATTAGAAGTAAACTGTTTTGAATCATATTTTATTAGCATTATTTAATATTATAAATAACAAAAACATGTTTTCAAGTCAAGTCAGTTTTTATTTATACTGGCACCAAATCACAACAGAAGTTATCTCGGGAAGCACTTTTCATATAGAGCAGGTTTAGACCATACTCTTTATATTATCATATTTACATTGTTTTAAAAATACTCTATGATTAATATTTAACATGGTTTACCCACATAACAAGTACAAAAAATCTTTTCTCGTATCCTGGCCCATCGTTGCTGCCCAAAAGCTCGGTTGACCCGGTGAAAACAGGCGCATCAAGATAAAGGAAAATCAGAAGATCCCCATACATTTGTGCCTGTAATCAGATGAGTGCTGCGCTGGAACTCAACTAGCAGGCGCATCAGAATAGTAAGTGCTGTTAGCATCCTATATTTGTTTGTTAGCTTGTTAACGCAGGCAGTGGCTGACACAGCGTTAGTGGCTGTGCTATTCAAACTCACTCTTTGTGTACTAATAGGTCCACTCTGCACTGGAGGTTCCAAGATTTCTTCTGCCCCATTCAGCTTAAATAGCTGGGGATTGGTTCTGGGTAAATGACAGATAAAACCAGGCTGTCTGAATCTATGTTTTTGAGACTGTCTTTTGGTGCACTGTGGTTCCAAAATGTATAAATACTTTCAAGCCATAGCACTATTTGGCATGACATCATCTTGTATCCATGCAAAAACATAAACGAACAACGTTGAAAATTTGGTTTTCATTGGGAAGTCTTTGAAAACTGCATTATGGCCTTCACAGACAGAGGGTTGTGTAACATATCTCAATTTATATCTTCCTCACTGATAAACTGATTGGATGATCCAGCAAACAAGACCAATTGATTTGGAGAAAAGAAATAACTGACAGGAACCTATGATGGGTATTTTTTCATTTCCTTTTAACATTATAGACTGAACAATCAACTAAAAAAATCTACAGATTAATGGAAGTAATGAAAAACTTCCAGCCCCTATATCCCTATCTACTCAGCTCCACACGGGACTCCATTTAGAAAGCATCTGTTGGTTGATGGGAGCAGTATCACGCAGCCATCCTGGCCATTACCCCACCCCATGGCATTCCGGCCTCCAACAGCGCATTTACACACGCTCTCAGCTTTCTAATTAGCTTATCTCAGAAAATAAGGATGCTGAAACCCCGTTCCTTTTCCTCTGTGATCCTTGAAAGCAATTGCCCGAAGTGTAGTTGCTTTAGTGTCACCAAGGGGCTGTTGTCTTCGACAGATATCTGTAAACACTCACTCCTTTTCTCAATTTCTTGGCATTTTTCCCTTTGAACTGTAATAATTACCAATCACAAGAGACAGTCAAATTTCAAAGATGTACGATTTTGTAAGTCAGAGTGATTAATGAATGAAGATTTTTAAGAACAAGATGGCTATAAAATAAGATAATGTTATTTTGCTATTTCTTTAATGATGTCCTCATCACACACAAAAAATATGAAAATAAATACCATACAATTAAATTATCTAAATAAAATTACAGTCAAAGTCACTGTGATCACACAGCCATCAATTGTCTTATGTTTCACAAACAGTGCAGTCACTTTTAATTAGTTTATCCATTATTAATTGTTCATCAAACTCTTCCTGTGGCTGTGTTTAAATGCCAAAGATACAGTAAATGCAGAACTCTGCAGCTCTGATGCCTCCTGGCTAGAGGAGTCATGGAGTGAGGGATGTAAGAGAAAGGGATGGATGAAGGAAAAGAGGATAGATCCTTCCACCTGTAGCAGTGAACGTCCTGCAGGACTGTAATCTGCCAGTTGTCTCTCACTGAGACGTCCAGCTTAGCCGAGGCCAGCCGAGCCCCGCAGCCTCCAGCACCAGACGATGCTGGGACCCCAGGACATAAGGCACCTGCACGGGGAGATAAAGGCTTCAACTCCTGAGCTAATACTGACGATTCTTTTGATAAATACAGGCGCGGGGCGGTGGGAGGACGGTGGTGGGGAGTGGGGAGAAGAGGGGGAGCAATCTTTTCCAGCTCACTCTCTCTCTCGTTCTCTCCTCCCTGTCTACCTGTCTCAGTAATCTCTCTTTCTTGTACTTTGTGTTTTTCTTCCTCCACCCTCTCTCTGACTGTTTCTCTGCAAGTCTCCCTCTCTCTCTCTCTCTCTCTCTATCTCCCCCTCTCTCTGTACCTTTTTTATCCTGTCCTGTGTGAGTTTGGATCAGACAGGCGAAGCTCTCCACGCTCTGCCTTTTTATTTATTCCATATCTGTAACTGTCAAAAAGAAGATTGCTACTTTAGGAGCTGTCTGTGCTTTGTTGTGCTCATGGAAAGTCAAATAGAGGTGGTTGTGTTAAAAGCATCTTGACCACTTTGTGGGGACACAAACAATGTCAACTGTGGTCTTGGAAGCCCCAGACAGTTGAAAATGGCTCCACAAGTGCATGAGACATGATGCCTCTTAGATGGCACAGCGCTGAGAGGAGTGGTTAAAACAGTATTAGCCTGGGGAGGTAAATGGAATCGGCCCTCAGCAACGTTACCTCCCGCTGTGTCTGTCACTTAAATACCTATTTATGAGGGCTTATTGAAACATAAACATGCCCGGTGTTGCATGATTAGCGCATTAAGCAAAGCTTTGGGACCTAAATGACCCAACAAGGCTCCTGTGCAGATTAATGCCTCAGACACTCACGATTATGTCAAATGAGAAGTCAAGACCATTCAGAAACTGGCATTTTTCATAACCTGGGACAATAATCACCTGGCAAAAAATGTCAGTTAAATTACCACTGCTTCAAACTGTTACCACATATAAAAGAAACAGAGATATAACTTTGCTTTATACTGTGGCGCTGTCTACACAGTAACTTAGCTGACAGCGTAACTACAGTCACCTGAGAAATAACACCAATTTCAAGGCAAGCACCTGCCAGCTTCACTGTAAATAAATGGTTGGCAGGATGAGACACCAGTAGTGGCTCTGGCACTGTGAAAAAGCTGTATCTCCACAAGCACAACAGAGAAACTCTGAGTGCAAAGTTGCAGCTACACCACATGGAGACAAAACACGAGAGAGCGAGGCAGCCGAGCTGAGCTGCATCGTGTTGCACTGTGTGGTACTGTAGACAGCAGTTCATCTTTCCTGTCTACGGTGTCGTGCCCATTGTCTCTTCCCATTAGCCTGCGACCGGTGCGCTACGATATGGTTGGTGCGGGTGTTAGGCTAGCAGACGCAGACAGCTCAGGGTGGCAGATGCCTGGCGTTTCCGCGGATGCCCTCCATCAACTGATGACAGATGTCAGGGCTCCTCTTGGACGGCAACACTTCATCACGCTACCCCTGTTCTCCCTCCTCGCCCCACTGGATACACCAGCCTGCTTGGCAGACGCCATGCCCAACCCCACTGCACCAGCACCATTCCCTCCTGCCACACCTATTCATTCCTACACACACACATACGCACACATTTCAGCATCCATCAGTCAAGCGTTATTACATCAGACAGCCGTCATACTGGCAACTAATGGATCACATGCTAATGCGCCCAGACGCATCCACTCTGGAAAGCTAAAGTATCAGTCTTTAGAGTGTGTGTGTGTGTGTGTGTGTGTGTGTGTGTGTGTGTGTGTGTGTAGGAGAGAGAGGGGAAATGTGTGTGTCTACTGATAGGCTGGGAAGAAAAGTTCTTCAAAGTTGCAGAAAGTTTTCTGTCGGCATTTTGGTGACCATGATGTGAACTGAAGTTTTACAGATGAAGAGGCATCAGAATGAAGCATTTAAAGGAAAGTCTAAAGCATTCACATTCATTCATTTAAATAAAGCTCATTAAATCTGTGCTAATGTTGTTATCACCAACTTACCATTTTGGCCTGCTGGTAGACTTCACCACAGGAGACATGCCATCTCTGTACAGGCTTTTGGTCTTGGAGAAGTTGACCACATTGAAAATCACTCTCTGAAAGACATTGGAAAAACAATGAAGCCACATTAAAGTCACCAATAGTAGCAGTACGGAGCACAGTCTTTTCATGAGTGGATCTGTGGTTTTTGTTTTGCATTGTACAAAGCTCAAGCTCATGAGCAACACAATACATTATCATCTTATCAACAGTTAGCTGTGGTAATGTGCAAAGAAATGCAGCAATGCACCATCAAAGCCAGTGGAGAAAAAGGCTGCAAGGTAACAGTGCTTTTTTTTTCTTCAAAAATTTGAAAAATTCAAAACTTTGCTAGAAGAAATGGCACCAAATGTCAGGCATCAAGGATACACAGAATTCGTTCAGGTAAGTAACACTAAACATAAACACCTATAATATGGTCATAGTGGTTACTATCGAGGTAAAAATTAATGTTTGAAGCAATAAAAGATATAATCTGAGACTGAATCTGACAAGAAGTCATATCAGTCTTAGAGGTTAAATCAGTCCCAGGTTTTGTAGTGTTTATATGATTAAAAAACCACAAACTGAATCATACTTGACAACCATTTCCTTCTCATGTGACTTGGGAGTGGCTGAAAAACACAAACCCCTGAACTGTGGAAGAAGCTTAGAGAGAGGTAAAAGTTGCCACTACCACCAAGGATAACACCAACAACACACAAAATCACAAGCACATTAACATGACAGTGGGGAGATAAGGCAGCTTTAACGTCCCGCAGATGATCCCATGTTGCAGTAACAAAGTTCCTGATAAAAAGGCAGCAGCTCTGAGGAGTGCCAGCCTCTAATCTGGGAGGACATTATGGTTCTCCCCAGAGGGACGCTGCCTGGCCCAAAAACATTAAGCTTTGCCTGGAGCGCAGAGGACAAGCCATGGTGTCTAACTTTCCACCTCCACTGGACCAAGGACTTTCTTCCTTAGCTTAAATATTGTGCAGCAGCCCCTCCCCTCCTTCCTCCCACATCCAGTGTGCATGAT
The DNA here is from genome assembly GCA_033238685.1 of Lates japonicus. Classification (NCBI taxonomy): domain Eukaryota; kingdom Metazoa; phylum Chordata; class Actinopteri; family Centropomidae; genus Lates; species Lates japonicus. Next base: position 80,219 of record BRZM01000769.1, on the reverse strand, counting down.
TAGGATCAGAGTGAGTGGGAAAATGTGGAGAGAGGAATGAATAAATCTATTTTTTTAAAAGTCAAATGAATGGTGATGGTAATACTGCAGTGAGGTAAATGAATCCTATTGATGGGGCATATCAAATTACCAACTAAGTCCAGGTGGTGGAAGTTAACTGGGTGCTACTGAAATCCTATTACAGACTCCCCACCCTCCTCTCCCTCCTTTTCTTTCTCCTCTCCCTCCCCCTCATCCATTTCTCCCTTTTTCTCCTGCCTAGCATCAGAGGAATGGGGATTGTGGATTGTGGCAGGCTGATTCAGACTTAGGTAAAATGACATCTAACTGATGTTGAGACTGGCAGCAGGCTCCTGTAGCAGGGAGATAAGACCATTGCTGCTGGCATTTCAATTACACTTTACTGCCCTGCACATCTGTTGCGAGAGCTACTTTTCAGCCTTTTCCCCTCAGGCAAATACAGCCTTACTCTGACTCCACTGGCTTTCTTTGACTGCACAGCCTCCTTCCTCATTCTTTATCCACAACAAATTCAGATTGTCTTCCTCCTTAGCTTCACTCTACCCACTGTTTGTAATCTATTTGTTCGGCCTGTTTAACTCAGAGGGAGCTGAGACTGGACAGTTGACAGAGAGACAGGCAAGGGGGAGAAGAAGAAGGCAGAAAGAATGATACACAATATGAGGGCGGGAGACAATCAAGCAGAGAAAAAGGTAGTGTCGTGAGGTAGAGACATAGAGACAGACGCAGAGAGACAAAGAGACAGGGTAATAATTGCACAACAGAGATAAATATGGGCGGGAGAGCGTTACTGCAGGTGGTTAAAGAAAATAAACTGGGCTCTACTGGCTGGATGGACAGATGTAGAGGACACACACAGGTGGGCTGGTGGAGAGGGAAGGATGTCAAAAGTCTCAGTCACCCTCTGTGGCTCTCTGATTTCACTGAAGCTAAACAGATTAAAAGAGATTCTCTTCGTCTTGTGACTAAACATCAGATCAGGGACTAAGTCTTTAAGCTACAGGACAAGACAAACTTTTAGAAGCTTAAAAGTAACATAAACCCTGGACCATTTACTACCAAGCATTATTCTTCTGTGGGTGGACAAGACAAGTGTGTTTGTGTTACCACTTAGAAGTTACAAGAGTGTTTTCCTTTAGAGTAGCATCTGCCATGTGATCTAGTTTTGTAATTGGTTCATTAGGTGCCTGCTTCTCATCCTGAAAATTGACATCTATTGCTTTCTGCAGTTAAAATTGTTCACTACTAGATATATTATACCTCATCTCATTCATAGTTACTTCATCAAATGGTCATACACATGCACACACTCACACATATTTTCTTTTTTTCATATAAAGAAGCATCCATTGAGACATTAAGGCAACTGGTAAAAGATAGTATAGAGGAAGTTATTTAGCATTTGCCAGCATGTTTTTGTCCACATTTCAGTTTTTCTTTAAGACAACTGTCCTTCAGTGAGAATTAGTGTCACAAAGCCTAAATTCTATGGGTCTAACAGCCTATGAGTTCTAACCTGTGGCCTGTTGGCATGCCATGCCATGGAAGTCCACTTTGGTAAATTCATGGCTCAACACAAACCTAACTCCACCCCGGTGTTTGGCAACTGAGGTTAAGCAGATAGAGAGGACCGGTGCAATTTTGGTATTCATTTCTGCGTGAAATTGTGCTCGCGTTTCCATCTGCTAAGAACACCTCTTATCACAAGTGGAAGCACAAAGATCAGTTTTTCGTGGCTTTGGTTGACAGAAGCTTCTCTAAAACCAACAAAACTCTTTCATGTATGTTGAGCTTTGCCTTGCCTTTAACGTTTTAACATCTTTAACATTTTTCATCAAGTTCAGATTAAATGCATTCCAAAATACAACTTTTAATGTATCTGTAAAGGAACACCAATATCTATAATGTCATGCACAACTGTTTGGAAAATTTTTAAGGCCCTTCCATTTCAGTAGATTAAATATTTGTAGCCATCATATAGCAATAGGATTGAAATGAGCTTCCCATCTGCAGTCCTTAAGTTGAAGAATGTGCTGCATAGAGATGACCTACAGTACTGTGCATACAGAGAGAGCTCTCAGTTTACACAGTCACGTCAGTGGACAGACATGTACAGAAAGTGATGTGGTTTTTGTATATACAAGAGGCAAAGTAAAAGAACACTACTGTTGCTGTTCTGCTTGTGTTTCTCTGCACTTGTGAGCTACTGATGACGGGAGTAAAATTCTTCGTGTTTGCAAGCATACTTGACCAATCAACTTGATTGTGTCTCCCTCTCTCTCTCTCTCTCTCTCACACACACACACACACACGCACATGCACAAAATTTCACTGAATTAAAATCAAGCAAACTGCTGTGGAGCAAATTCTCCAGGTCGTTAAAAGATACACACAACCAGGACCAATTTAGAAGCCTCCACATGTGTGTGCCTGTGTGTGTACCTGTATTTGTGTGCCTGCGTATGTGTCTGCACATGTGTGCTGCCCTGGAAGATTTAATTAGGCTGGGAGCAGTTAGAAGAGATTAACATCCATGCTGTCTGAGCTGTCATGTCAACGGAGCGTGTCAAAGCCCGGCGCCGTCCCCATCACCGCTGAATGGCAGACTGGAACAGGTGTCTCTGTGGTGTCACAACAGACGCACACAGATACACACACCAACTTTGCACAGTCACACTATACAAATGACAACCTTAAATATTGCATCCGAGTGTAAAACAACCATTTCTGACAAATTGAAAATGAGATGTTGTCAAAAGGAGAAATATTTTCAAAGGCAGTTTTTGCACATTGCACTGGCTGAACGTTATTTGGCTGACAGAATCTCACAACACGCAAAACTCAAATGAACTTTAATGGTGCAATAAGTATGATTTTCCCTCTCTCACAGCAGCAAATAACTATAATGTGTCTGCAGAGGCTTAATGAGGTACTTGATCAAAACCAATGACTCAACAAATATTTCATCGCAATGCAATGCAAAAAAAAAAAATCTAAATCTAGGAATAAATCTTTGCTTAAATGTATCTATTCTTCTGTTTGAACATAGATCTTACTGAGCACAGGGTCACTGGCATGTGTGCTGTTAATCTGATCTGTACATCAGAGTTAAAGGAAGAACAGACGACTCATTTAAAATATTTTTGGGAGATGGTCTAAATGACTAATTTCTAATCCAAACCTCTTTGTTAACCTTTAAACAGACTTACAAGCCAGCCAGCCAGCCAGCCAGCTAGCCAGCCAGCCTGCCACAGGGTTGGCACTAAAATAGCTTTGTCGGTGTCGCTTCAGGATAGGATTGCATTGAGGACCAAATGCTGTCTTTTGATCTCCATCGATCCAGCGTGTGGCCAGATAGCGTTGCTTCCTGGAAGAAGCCTGGATAAATTATTAAAGAAACCATTCTAAATGCGTAGACCAAGACCTCTACGGGGAGAATGAGCACTTTGTTCTTTTGGTGGTGATGGCTGAGCAGATTTTATTATGAATGATTGGAAAAATAATAACGTGTGCAGAATGTGAAAGCTGGTTAGTGAGTAGATTAAGTTCTAAAACCACTCTGACCAGATAAATTACAGCTATTTTCAAGAGTCTGACTTTATTTAAGAATAAAGCATGTTGAATAAGCATGTTGTTATTCTTCAATGAAAACAGAAACTATAGGCCTGTTTTATTGTTGTTTACTACCTTTGACATGACATCAGGTATGTGACTTTTGAATTATCAATACTGTACATGTGTTGTCAAAGAGTGGGTCTGAATAGAAACTGACAATGAAATTACCTGTTATACAGTTACATTATTACAATATACTCCACAAAATCTACAAAAAATATCAAGATCTAGGTGCAGATTATCATGTAAAAATGTGCATATGTGGTGGCCCACATCTTAAGGAGATTGTCCTATCATAGTTTTGGCAAGAGTTTACTGTGCTGATGGGTTTATGTGCAGGAAACAGAAACAGAAACTGCTCCAGGGACTCTTTCTTGTTGCTGATCCTCAGGCTCAGACCAGAGCAAACACTAGATTATTACTTTAAAATCAGTTCATCACAGAAACATTATCATTCCCACAACACTGCACTTGAAATGTTGCCCAGTGGTCTACACAAAACAACAACAATGCAGCTGAGACAAATCGTCCCATTAGGTAACAGGTGAGGTCACCTGCACACATCACCACACTGTGGCTCCATGAATCACCTTGGCTACACTGTGATTCCTCGGCATAACACAAGCGAGCGGAGCAGATCTGTGAGCCCTGTCCTTAGCCATCAGAGACAGGCAGGCTGATAGCTGCTGGCAGCTCTGCCTGTTCCTCTCTTGTTGTCTTTGATCAGTCTGATCACTGACGCACAGCGTGCCAACTACCCACAGTTACTGGGGACTACCTGACACCGCCAGGAGCACAGTACACACACCCAGAGTCCAGCACAAGCACATATGTGCACAGACACACACACACACACACACACACACACACACACACAGAGATACAAACACAGTACACATAATTACTGTTATGTGAACTCAAACACACGCACAAACACTATTAATAGGAGGCAGGGTGATTAAACAAAGCCTCAGTCTGACACACATTATGGTGATTTATGATTGCTTTGACTCAGCTCTCACAAGAGATTTTCAGTTTCTAATTTTGTGCTCAAGATCTCATGATGTACAAAATGGCAACAAGTGTATTACACAAGGTGATAAATAATGTTTCAACCATCAGAAAATCTGAGCAACTGTTGCACTATTGCAAAATAAATAAAAATAACTGTTGCACTTAAAACTGTCATAATCAAATGTTACTTTCAAATGAACACCAATTCCCATTTACTATGCAAAGCTCATATTCTCATATTTTCATTATATGGAGAACTATGAGAAATAGATTTGCAATTTACAGCACATAGATTAATGTGAGATGATAAAGAAATCATACAGTGAAGTGAAGAGCATTGCTCTTCATTTGGACAATGTTGTTACAGTAATGTGACATATTTAAAAACACATCAAGCTAATTTAGTGATCAGCATGTCTACAAGTAAGCACCTGAAGAATGATGGAATCAATTATTAATCACACTGATTTGACAGAAATTGTATAAGAATACATTTAAGGATTTTGTTTTAAAGAGAAAGGGAGGTGAGGGTGGTTTAAGCCTTCCTGATTGCCTCAGCATATTTTAGTGTAGTAGTAGGAAATTATGCTATTAAGTATTATATGTCACAACTGCTCCACTGCACTGACATACCATTATGCATGTTACATGAACGGCACGGCACTGTGTTTCACTGACAGAAATCACTTCCTGGCAGGTGCCATTTAAAACTGATATGTCACTGGCAGATATCAGTCCTCACAGGCAGCTGTCACTGAGGTTAATACCTTTGTGGTATCTGAGCTAGTGCGCCTACGTACTAGTTGGAAAAGTTTATTACAATGCGGGTTTTACTTTAAAAGCTCATGTCATCAGTCGCATTGGTCACGATAATGTACTTACCAAAGAAATGGCTGAAATCTTGGAACATGGCAACATCAATAACTATAGATCCAACAAGGAAACAAGTGTGAGTGGACGATCAGAAGATTGGAAACAAAACCAAATTATTTGGAAGAGACAACACAGGCAAATGTTTAAGCTTTATCAAAACTGTCAACTATAAACTGTCAACTAAACAACCATCACAGCTTATGGCGCAACTTCCTGATAAAACTGTTTCCTGTGTAATTATAAGCAACATAACGGGTGTGATCACTTTTGGTTTTACCTACAAATTAAGTAGTTTAGATAATCTGGCAAGGCTGTTGTCTTGCTTTTAGCAACCTGTGCAATTGTCTGACTGCTCATGTTTGAGATCTCACAACTTTGGTGGGTACAGTGTTATCATAACCAACTGAACTGATTGCTAGAGGTGTGAAAATAAAACACAAAATTGGAATAGTTTTCCCTTAAGGCTAACACAGCCCACAGATCAGCATGGTAATACAGGTGCACTTTCAGCTGCATGGAACAAAAATCCTTGCAAATAATGTGGATTAAAATTGTCAAAATAGCCCATCTAATTTACATAAAGTGCTACTGGTTGTTTATTTTGGCACTCGCAGAAAAGCAGGAAGCCTTTTCAGTGGGTTTGTGGTGACTCCCCAGGGTGGCATTATGGCAAAGGCCCACTCAAGCAGGACAGCTCAGCTGTGGCTAAGCCCCAGTAAAGCCTGGTGACAGTGAGGAAGGTCACAAGGCAGCAATAGCTGGGGATAACAGTATGACAGGGGAACACTGAGGGACAGCCTGAACCCCTATGGGAGAGGACGGAGGTCACCGTCTCGTATGTGTTGGGTAGGACACCTGTGTGTGTGTGTACGTGTGTGTGTTTTCATGTGAGGGCGACAGGGGGGACAGGGATGTGATTCTTTCGGGAGCACATGCGTGACCTTGAGTAAGTCTGCTGCTATACATAACCTGACAGCGTTCACAAAGTCGCATGCTGACAATGTCACCCAGTACAACTAAATGTCAGCAATGTCACCAACACAGGTACCCCTCAGACACACACAAACCATTTTCACTTTACTACTCCTGCTTTCTTTTACCTTCTCACCTTCCTTTTTTCCCTCAGTGTGGTGTTGCTGCTGACAGCTTAGGTCCCCAATGACCAATGTCAGCTCAAGGTGCTGACACAAGGAAGAGGAGGATGGGACCCTTTAAACACATTACAGACAACAAACACACACAGACACAGAGACAGACACATATACCCCGCCCCCATCTGCTACTTGACCGACTCACACACACACACAGACCTGAAGGTAAACTGACAAAACAACACAGTAATATTCCTACAGTAGTTTTGGTTTGTTTGTACTTAGTCTGCGATGCCCTGTGGAAAAGTGAGCTAATATGCGGGGGAAGTTGTGAGATACCTAGCTATTGATCCTGAGGGCCATGAGTCCCAGCAGCAGCCTTCTAAATGTCAGCTTTTAATTTCCTTCTCCCTCCTTCACTGAAAAAGATTTATTCAAAGCAGTGCTGTTCCAGGAGATATCAGATAGCACGGTGACAGTCTTTTAAAGAGCTTTTGTTTGGTTTAGGCATTCATGGCTTTTTGTATCAGACTCTTTTATTCAGCCAAAGGAGGAGGAAGTTTCTGCATTCGGCGCTGAGTTGAAAGGCAATCTCTGCCTTCCATTGTAAGGCGACGTACAATTGGAACTTCTTTAATTAGGGCTTCTCTCGCAATGAGTGACAGCAATGGCCAGTACCCTCCAGACACGGATGGAGGTCACACACGCAGACACAGACAGACACACATTCACAGACACTTAAACACACGTAAACAAACAGTGGAACTGTAAAACCTTAACCTTTTTATATCATGGATGAGTATTTTACAGGTCACACAGCGAGGTAGCTGTGAAAGACAAGAGATAAACATTAGTTCACCTCTACAGAAGTCTTTTATCGCTTTCATTTAATTACCCAGCCACACACAGCACATGCTATAGACACGCTGCGACACTATAAAAAGATCACGCATCCATGTTGTGATTTAATAATGAGCTTCTTTGTGTGCATTTTTGTCTGCAGTATGCGTGGAGTCGATATGTGTAGAATGGGTCATGGCCAGCTACCCACAGATTGTCGGATATGTTGGGACTCTATGTCTGTTTAATTGACAGGGTGTTTGGACAGCTCCTTGGCAATAAGACCCGATGTTCTTTGAACACGCAGTTCCCCTTTTATTGCCACCCTGCTCACACCTAAGTATGAAACTTATCCCATATGTCCAGCTGACACAGAATAGCACAGTACATGTTCTTCTACTCTTAGTCTGTGTTTTATTGTGTCATTTAGAAAGCTACAATAAAAAGGAATGGTGTTCTTATCAGAGGTATGGAATATATCTTACTCTTGCTTTACATTTATAGTGAGAAGGTGGTAAAAGCAGTAAAATAGGCCTACTTTCAGATGTTACACACCAACTCTCTCTCCTGGAAATTGTGTACGTAGACTGTTCATTTGTTTTGGCAATTCATTTGGTTACAGGGAAGGGAAGGATAATGGTTCCAGTTAGATGGTAAAGTAAAAACGTTCTGTCTCATGCTTTACAGCTCTTTTTAAATGTTAAAACAAGTTGACAATATTGTGACAATAAGGGTTGTGAATGTGTAAACAAAACCATGAAAAAGTTTAATTGTGCGTCACTTGCCATGAGTGGATGTAGTTTTGCAAGAGCAAATTTTGTGAGTAAAATCATTGCTAGTTCATCTTTTTCAAATTTGTTCGGTATCAACATTTCTGAGATTTGGCAAATGCCTTTAATAAAAATGTTTCCCCTTTTGAAAATGTATTTGCTGCTGCAGATTAACAGTGCAGTATATAAATTTAATTTCATGGAGGCAGGGGCTATACAGACGTGTTGTCAATATTCACATGATACTGAGTCATAACGGTAAATGGAAATTATGATCATGGCCTGCCAAGGGAACATAATACCAAACATGGAAAATGGAAATTTTCAAGGCAATTCTCAGAAATATACTCATGTGAATTGGTTCGAGTATGAAGCACAAAAAGAAGAAAGAAAATCATGTCCTGTTTCTAATGACTAGTAGAAAACAAAGAGTATCTGAAGGATGCAAGTTTGCACTTCTTGAGACTATGAGCCACATGGTCTTGCTCTACTGCTGCGACGAGGTCAGAGCTAGTTCCAGCCAGTCCACCTCCACTCCCTCAGCAGCAGCACTGCTGCTGCCACAGGCGCTCAGTGAGGGATGAACAGAGCGGCTGTAACAGCCAACTGCTGCACTTCTCTCCCCTCCTTCCCTCTTCCTCCACACATTTGTCTTCTTACCTTCTTTTTCCACCTCTGCCTTCTTGCTTTAAACATGGAAGAGTTAATTTGCTCATTCTGCAGGCAGCATCTCTTTCTATTTATCTTTCTTCTTGTGTTTTCTCTCTCTCTCTCTCTCTCTCCCTCTCTCTCTCTCTCTCTCTCTCTCCCTCTCTCTCAGGCAGGGCTGTGCTGTCAGGCCCTTCCAGAGCAGTGGGGTTGTCAGGAGTGATGGATGACTATCAACCTTCTGCTGTCTTCCACTACGCTCCTGGGAGATTTACAGGCTCGCTGACTACCAGGCATGAAAACCAATCTCTCTCATTCTTTCCCTCCCTTCCTCCATCCGCGCCTGCCTCACTCCTTCTATCTCACTCCCTCTATTTCAACATCTCCTCCGTTACCAAAAAAAGCTTTCATAATGGAGAGATGTGTGCAAAACAACATTGAAATTCGTGTGCGGACAGAGGGAAGCAATTGCTCCTCTTGAGGGTTATTGTGGATGTGTCAGAGGGGAATAACGTCCTCAGAGTGATACGCCTGGTCTTTGACAGCCTATCTCGCCCATCTTCATCTTCATCCTCTCCATCGCTTCCAGCTCCTTCACAGACTTGCAACACATGAGCATCCATCCATGTTCCTCTTGCTGGTGGTAATTATGACATCGGAAAAAGGTGCTGGGCTAATTGCTGTCTCAAAATAGTAATTGCTTTATTATCGCGACCATTTTTGGTAATGATCGTTCAAAGGCATTATGTTAATGCAATTAAACGGTTTCATTATTATTCTTGCTTGCACTAATTGACGGTATTTTCTAGGGCTGGGCCGCTAAATAAAGTTGTATAAAACTCTTTGCTGTGATGAGCAGACAGCATGAGAGAGAGAAAGTCAGAGACAAAGTATGCTCATCAATTATTTCACCTGCTTACAAGTCTACAGTCTGTGTTGTCCACATTATCTTCACAAACAAAAAGTTCTGCAAATGATTAGCGCTTCATTCCCTCAAATATCATGTTATGCACAACACTTTCAAGCAATGGCACAAGTGACAACAGACTATTTTCAGAGAACAAACATCTAGCTCAGTGATATTTTCTTGAACAAAGACCCAAATAAACTAAGACATCATATCTATGCATTTATGAAATATTGTGTCTCCAAATGTCATAACCACTCCCTATAACCACCACCTTTCAAAAACTGTCTGGAGAGGAAACCCGTATTTGCATTCATTTGCAAATTCAGCAAAGAAACCATGCTGGCTAGTGGAATAAATACAAGCTTTAATATGTGCACAGTCACTGACACCGCCCTTCAAAAAGAAGGTAATAGACGTAAATGACATGTAAATGTTATTTAGATTGCCATCTAATAGCATGCAAAGCAGCACTGTGTCTCGCCTTATCAAATATTTGAATTAGAAGACGTGGCCCCACCTCGATCTTGGGCTGCGTATAGTAATGATACCTGTGAGCATGTGTGTGCATGTCTTGTCTGTCTGTCTGTGTATGTGCAAGCATATGTATGCATGTGATCTCCACACCATAATGATCTCTGGTCCTATCTGTCAGCACACTCCATAGTTCATACTGCGTATAAAGGTAAACACACGTGCAATGCTTATCATTGACATTCGGTAGGCTCATTAAAATCAGATCACATCTCAGGAGGACAGCTTGAGGAGAATTCTTGTTCTCTTCACCGTGCTTAGACAACATAGTGTGATGCTTAACTTTTGCTTACATGGGTCTTGTTAGCTTTGTACCTATCAGGTCTTTCCTCGCGCTGAGTGACAAGGCAGGGTTGACATCAGATACAGAAAAGAAAAGAGTACGCAACTTCAGGTGAATTGCAGCCACTGGTCTGATCTGAAGTTTGCCCACATGAGGACATCATGCATACTAGTGTAGTTGGATTTATTTCTGTTGTAAGACTTGATAAAAGAAGAAACAACACCACCGCACAAATACAAAGGATAACAACGAGGATAGCTCATCTGTCCCCTGAAAGCAAGCTACAGTCTGAAGTGTGCAGGGTTATAATAGGTCAAAGACTAGATTTTGCCACCAGCAGTGTTTCACGCCTGCACTCCTATAATATCAGGCGTCAGAGTAAATATGTTATTTTTTGTTTTCTTGCACAATCTGCATTAATTAGAAAAAGCACCCCCCTTGGTCAGGCGCCACACTACTGCCAGGAGCCACAGGGCGAAAAAAAATGAGTCATTTTGAAATGACAATGGATTTGTGTTCATGAGAGTTGAGGATTCACAGAAGTGTATGCGAGTGTGTGAGTGTGAACTCGCATTGAATCTATAAATACGCCCTGTTGGTCATTTTGCTTGGCCGACCCGGCCCCCTAACTCCTCCAGATGCTCGCCCTCTCTCTCTGTCTCTCTTCCTCAGTCATTTCACAACCAGACGTGAGTATGCAGATGTGAGAGCGGAAGGGTGCAGAGAGGGAAAGGCGTTAAAACGCAACAAACAGGAGCTTGGGGGGTTTTCCCACACAGTAATTCAGCGCTATTTGACCCTGTGCTGTCTGTGGAGGGCAAGGATGACAGATCTGCCCTTCTCCGTCCCACAGCTGCCCGCCGCATACCGTCAGCAGAAGTTCCAATTAAAACGCCATGGCGGCATCTTTATCGCTTACTGACACTTAGAGGCCCATGTCACCAGGCCCAGATGAGCTGACATGAGACTTGTGAGGAGAGAGGAGTAGGAGGCACAGAGTCCAGTACTACTTGCAGCTTATATTCTCAGTGTCTTCTTCTGCACTGCTGCCTCAGGGCCTTCATTCTGACACACTGATATAACACATTCAGACTAATTCTAAAGGCTTGCTGAAAAACAGAGAACAAAAACAGAGGTCAAAGGCTGCGTGAAGGCCAGTGGTCTGTTTTCACAGCAGCGACGATCAAGTAGAGGATGGAGGTTGAAGGATCGCCAGGGTTTTATCTCTGACAGCTGCGCTGTGTCAGCAGGAAGCGATGTCACGGGTCAGTGTTGGAGAAATGGTGAGGTGGGTCTGCAGGGCGCTTAACCCCACAGCCCTTGTGGATAAGCACAGAGTGCTGGAGACACCAAATTCAGTATAAATGTTGTGAATGGCAGATGCCCAGTAGAATATCAATCATTTTCTGCACTCACACCTCTCTGTCTTCTAAGACATGACATGAGTGCAATGCTGTTTCGCCAGTGTTACATCCAGTCTGTTTTAATTATGGACACCTCATGGAGTTGGATCATAACTCGGGCCACAAATCACACATGTTCAGCAGGCTGCAGATTGTCCAAAAGTGGGGAGTCGTCCTTACTGTGAGCCAGTTCTAAACCCGTTAATCTGTGCAGCAGCAGTTTAGACCCGCAGATGTAAAACGGCAGTAATGATGGGTTACAATTTTGACACCAACACCGCTTGCAGGGAAATACGTGTTACAACTATTGTTTTTTCTGTTTTCTGTAGCTGCCATTTTTCAGTCTGAATGTGTGTGTGTGAGAAGTGTCATATCACAGGTTGTCATATGTATGAGGTTATATTAATTATGGAAGATTGTACCAAATTTAGTAGATTTGTTGTTTTACACTTCAGTTTTTGCATGAATTCAACCAAACAAACAAGACAATGCGTGTTGGTGAGTTTGAGGTGCTGGTAGATGGATTCGTTATCTTGACAGAGATAGGTGTTGCTTCCCCCGTTTCTAATCCTTATGCTGTTAAG
>BRZM01000769.1:0-66528 GCA_033238685.1 Lates japonicus | reverse complement strand
ATCAATCTTCCGTTCAATTTGTACTGTGAACAACACTCAAGTATGATGTAACTTTTGCCCATAGGTCTTGTGGCTTCACCTTGCCTATCGGAAGGTCTTTCCTCGCGCTGAAGTGACAAAGGCAGGGTTGACCATCAGATACGAAAAAGAAAAAGAAATGCGCAGCTTCAGGTGGTGCAACCCATAGTCTGATCACAGAAGTTTGCCCTGTGGGAACATCATGCATACACAAGTGTAAGTTAGATTTATTTCTGTTATAAGACTTGATAAAGAAAAACCACTTTGCTGACTAAAAGATATATGCATGAATACGCTCATCTATATCCCTAATACTTCACAATCTGAAAGTTATAATAAGGATCATAGATTTTTACCTGTAGTGTTCCTCCTCTAATTGTCAAGTTAGGGTGGGTGGTTGGGTTGGGGATGGCAGCCTCATTCAGAAATGAATAATGGGTTTATGTGTGTCTATGCCGGGAGGTTGAGGTCCCAGAGAAATGCTCTGAGTGTAAGTATGGACACATGGTGGATCTGCTCATCACGTCGCTTGCTGGTCAGTTTCCATGGCGACCGGCCTGGTGCCGCCCTCTCTTCCTCAGTCATTTCACAACCAGACGTGAGTATGCAGATGTGAGAGCGGAAGGGTGCAGAGGGAGGGGCGGAGCAATAACATCATAAATAAACAGGAGCTTTGGGGGTTTTCCTGCCACAGTAACTGCTGCCATTTGACCTCAGGCGGTCTGTGGAGGGCAAGGATGATAGATCTGCCCTTCTCCGTCCTACAGCTGTTCGCACATCAACAGCAGAAGTTCCAATTAAAACGCTGAAGTGGCGGCATCTTTATCGCTACTGACACTCTAGAGGCCCATGTGTCACTTCAGGCCCAGATGAGCTGATGAAGGAGACTTGGTGAGGAGAGAGGAGGTAGGGAGGTTAATGAGAGTCCAGTACTACTTGCAGCTTATATTCTCAGTGTCTTCTCTCTGCACTGCTGCCTCAGGCCTTCATTCTGACACACTGATATAACACATTCAGACTAATTTAAAGGCTTGCTGAAAACAGAGAACAAAACAGAGGTCAAAGGCTGCGTGAAGGCTGTGTGTCTGTTTTCACAGCAGTTACACGACTGCGAGAGGATGGAGGTTGAAGGACGCTGTGGCTCATCTCTGACAGCTGCGCTGTGTCAGCAGGAAGTGATGTCACGGGTCAGTGTTGAGAATGGTGAGGTGGGTCTGCAAGGGCGCTAACCCCACAGCCCTGTGGATAAGCACAGAGTGCTGAGACACTAAATTCAGTATAAATGTTGTGAATGGCAGATGCCCCAGTAGAATATCAATCATTTTCTGCACTCACACTCCTCTCTGTCTTCTAAGACATGACATGAGTGCAATGTACAAGTCGTCAGTGTTACATCCAGTCTGTTTTAATTAGATGTGACACACCTCATGGAGCTGGATCATAACTCGCTCACAAACTCACACATTGATGTTCAGCAGGCTGCAGATTGTCCAAAAGGGGGAGCTGTCCTTATCAGATTAGTTCTAAACCTGTTAATCTGTGCAGCAGCAGTTTAGACCTGCAGATGTAAAACGGCAGTAATGATGGCTACAATTTTGACACCAACACCGCCTATAGGAAATACGTGTTACAACTGTTTTTTTCTGTTTTCTGTAGCTGCCATTTTTTTAGTCTGAATGTGTGTGTGTGTGTGAGAAGTGTCATGGTCACAGGTTGTCATATATGTATGAGGGCAGACACCATGGAAGATTGCACCTAAATCTCTATAGATTTGTTGTTTTTACACTTCAGTTTTTGCATGAATTCAACCAAACAAACAAGACACCATGTGTTGGTGAGTTTAAGAGGTGCTGGTAGATGGATTCTGTTATCTTTGGACAGAGATAGGCAAGCTGTTTCCCCCCTGTTTCTAATCCTTATGCTAAGCTAAGATAACTGGCTGCTGCAGCTACAGACAGTATTTACCACCTTGACAGGGGAGTGGTTTTGATCCTCTCATCTAACTCTCAGTAAGAAAGCATATTAGCAACCATGTCTCCTGGAAATCACATTTCCATACAACTAAACTGTACATTCATATGGCCAGGGAAAGATTGCTGTCTGGTTTAATACTGAAGAAATTCACAGTGATCTCAGACACAACAAGTTTATTTACATTTCTCAAAAACCATGATGCTTCCCTAATTTAAACCAACACGCTTTTGCTGCCTAAACCTAAACAGAGAAGGGACCGATGCGAACTCCAGTCTCTGGTATGACAGTTGTGTTCTTTTATATGTCTGAAAGTGCTGGTACTGCGACTCTGCAACTGGATTACATTGACTGTGTCTGGTTTCAGGTGGTGTACACCCCTGACACTGGGTGTCCTTGCTCCTGTTTGTGTTACAAGATCATTTATGCCTAGACATTTTTACAACCTGCTGTGAGTAGAGGAGCATAAATCAAAAAGCTGACATGACCATCATCATGACAGGGGAACACAGAGGATGCTGGATTTGGATGATCCTAACAGATGCAGTTTAAATCCATAAATCACAAAGAAGGGAATTAGTGTGTATCTAGGGACACTATTTTGCTGTTCAGTCTAACACAACACACCCCTTCAACTCAAGCACTTTATGCAAAAGACTTAATTGAAGAAGATATTTTTCTGATCTTCTTTAACTACCAGTTGCCTGACTGCTTAACAGCTGTATGTCTAAAAATGGTCTACCATGTCTGTATGTGTATCTTTGGGTTGGGTCTTTGTGATTGAGAGGCTGTAAAAAAAGCAATCTTCTCTACCTCCACCTCGTCAACATGCACCGGTGCACACACATACACACACACATACACACACAAGCTCACATATTTACATGCCTCCCTCCAAGAAAGAGACCGTTAAAACATGGCATAGCATTTTATTTTAGCTACCGTGCTTTTCTGTCTGTCTGCCTAGTCTCTTTCTGCAAGTCTGCAAATGATGAAAAAGGATCAAAATGGACAACACTGCTGCACCGAGCACAAGCAGAAGTTAAGGAAAGGAGAGGTAACAAGATGATGGCTCAGAGACACAGGATGAACAATGGCTTGAGCCTCCTAATGGTTCAGGAGAAGAGCACTGTGGCTATTTCTACAAGGAAATGCATCATCTCTCTGGGACATGGAAAGGGAAAAAAGAAAGAAAGAAAAAAAAACATGTCCAATATCTATTGAATGCATGATGGAATTAATGCGTAGAGTAACCTTTGGAACATCACGCGTAACAAAAGTGATAGTTTTCCTTCAGTTGACTGATTACAGTCTGATAAGCATGGAAAACACCACACCCATCATCGATTGGCAGCAAAACAGATCAATAAAGCACCACCAGCACACATGCCAGATAGACTAACACAGATCCAAATTTTTAAAAAAGCACACGGCATAAACCAACAAACACTTTCAAAATGAGGTGTAGCCTAGTTAACAAGTGAAGTTTTATTTAGCTAATTGACAGAATTCAGGATCACTGTATTGGCTGTGCATCTACTGAGAACAGAATAAGACATTTAACGTAGGAACAGAGAGCTCACGAGAGACAGACAGGTCAGACAGATAGGATAGGGAAACTGACTCCCTGAGTTTGAACAATGGTAAGATTTTCTCATATTAAAGATGTCCCTGATCAATTTTTAAAATGTGGACTTGAGGGATGAAGCCTTGGATGTCTGTTTGCTGTGTCATACTGGCTGTCTGAAAACAGCCCAGCTAATTATGTTGCTGTGTGCAACTGAAAGACTCCCATGAGCTTGGTTTCATAAATAAGAGCTGAGTGGGGTGGAAGTGTCCTTACAAAACCGAGCAACAACTCCACCACAAAGCCAATGGTTAAGGTCAGTTTGGTTTACATCAGTTGAGTTCAGTTGAGTTTAGCCGGCTTCAGTTCACACCAGGTGACGAAAATTAAAGGAAGTAAAAGGAAGTGACAAGTTTGACAGCTGATCTGTCAGAGAATGAGAAACTTGAGGCTTGGGGCCCTGACAGACCAAGCCAACCTCAAAGACAAAATACTGACTGATACAACTTATGGTAAAGCTGTACTGCACTACAACTAGCTGGCAACCTGGGTGTAAGTTTTGCGACTATGTGAGGTAACAATGATTGAGATTGTACTCCTTTAAAAAACAAGACCATAGTAGCTTATTACGACCCATAGTTACGTTTCATTGTAACATGCCGTCTAGTGGCCATAGTAATTGCGACAGGAGCAAAGGAGGAAAGTTAGGTGAAATAATATATAGAGCAATAAAGTCTGCATTAGTAGTTTGAAACCAGTTGTCATTATTGTTTTTATTTTATGCATGACTATTCCACAACTTTAACTGTGTGTTCATTATTGTTACTTTACAGTATGTGGAAACTCTGCAAGCAAAGAGCTGAAACTCCGTATTCACTCATTACGGTGACTTATACTATCCACCATGTGACAAAGTGAATTTTTTCTGTTGATACGTTTCGTTTATATCACAGAGTGTTTGTGGAAAACCTAATCCATGATATAGTCTAGTGCTACACTGATATGAATGCATACCATTGTGAGAAAAGACTCAAAATGCCTTTAAAACATACAGTGAATGCAGCACACAAACATGTTTTGCTGAGGATTATGAAACTAGGGAAGCAAACAAAGTTAATTGAATTCAACATACATTTATGAACACTCTTGTTCCATGACATAGTAAGAAAGATAATACTATTAGGCAAAAAAACACCACAGTGCTCTAAACATAATCTTTAAACAGGCATGTATCCATAGATGAAATTTAAATAAATATTTAATTTCTGAAATTCACAAATTAGTTATTTGACAGACAAACTGATTCCAATCTCATGGAGGTAAAGTCATGCATATTCTACAAGGGTAGTCCATTTGATGTAGAGAGAAACAATTTGATGATAATCTATTTCTATGTATAAATGGTGAAATAACCAGAAGCACTTCAAAAAAGAAGACACAACTAGAGTGTAATGAGGACTAGGTTAACTATTCTTAATTATTTTCATAGATTCCAATAGTCTTCATGCATAGCAGTATATTGACTTTCATAGTAAGAAGATGTTACTATGACAATAAATGTTATATTGTATTCAAGTGTCCCAGTAAGTCATGGCAGTGTGACAGTGTGAGACAACATGAATGTATTACCAGGGCCCCGGAACTGAAAGCAACTCAGTGGAATTTAGCTGTCATTAATTTTATTATTTTACACCTGTGTTACCTCATGTAAGTGTTAACACAATTTTCTATTGTGTTAATTTGACAAAGATCAACATTAAAAATTATCTTTAAATATGGGCCAACTTTGGGTTGAATGATGGTGAGATTTCCTAATCATAACTACCACAATTTCACAAAAAAGAATAGTTTTATTTCCTCAACCCAATCAGACATCAACATAAATCTTCCCTACAGTTGATTTGACAAATGCACCACCCACTGTGCTGTCACTGGCTTTTGTTTCTGATTTCTAATTTGAAAACATGTCAGCTGTTCTGAAAACGTCAGATTTCTACATTATCCATCAAAATTGGGTTCTGAATAATCCCAGATAAGAAATAGGCCATTCGTTGCAAAACCAGGACTGTCAAGTCATCATCTACACACTTGCTGGATGGTAGCACTCCAGCTGCTCAAACTGGGTCATCTCTGTATTTGAATAAACCGAAGTGACAACTCAGCCTATGTGCTCACTTTGTTGGCTATGTAAATAATTAGTAACACCGATAAAGCTACTTTTAACTGTTGCTGAATTATATGTAAAAACAGGAAACATTTCATGAGTGAGAAGTGGATAACAACAGAGTGGGTAAAGCCCAAAAAGCTCACACTGTTTGACATTTAAAGGCCTTGCATATCTGCAAAGGTGTTTTCACTCAACCTGCCTGATTAAACCTCTGTTCAAGCTGAACTGATGTGGGGCATCACACACTACATGTGCCAATAATAAGACATAAAGATATAAGCGTTATGCATTTTCTAATTGTTGACAATATAAGCTGAGTTTTATGTTTGAAATAAATTGTTAGTTTCTGAGGACAAACTATGTAATGTGACACTGTTTTAAATAGTCTCAATCATACAGTATGTCTGTGTGCAGAAGTGACGCTTGATCGACAACTATCCTCAGTCTCTACTTGGAAAGATCTTCCTTTTGTCTTCTTTTTATTTTTGCTTTTGTTTTGCACTTGTGTCTGATCTCGACACCTTGAGGAAACTTTAATGGTGCACAGACACTATTGCTGTCAGCTTTAGACAGTTACATCAATCCCACAAACTGGAATCTCTGAGTTGGTGGCTAAAATTGAATGAAGCAGCCAAGTTGGTGAAAGAAAGTTGTGAAACTAGTAACATTACCAGCAAGGTGAGGCTGGATCGGTCAATTGAACGACCTGACAATACTCTGCTGACAAAGATATCAATACATATCAACCAACTTGAGCTTGAGTACTTCAAATACTGAAGTTAGAGCAGAATGGTTTGGACTGTATCTGCTAGTCAGGGGCAAGTAGAAGTATTTCAGGTGAGGCCACAGGGCTATATGGGACACTCCAGTCAAGCTTCCAAATCCCTGGGAATTGGTGTAAGTCACCCAGTTCACCTCTAAAGCTTTGCAGGTATGGATTCGGGAGGGCCGAGGCCACTGGCTTCACCCCTGAGCCCCAGGAAGAAAAGGTGGTCTGAAAAGAGCTTAAATGGACCTCGGCTTGATTAAATGGTCACTGAGTCGAAAGCAGCCTGATGTGATTCAAAATTTGCGCTGCCCTCGAAAAAAAAAATCTTTGAAAGAAATGATTAAATGGCACCTTTCAGGATTGGAGGACTGCAGAGTGAAGCGGATGGATTGGTGAGGCAAGGTCCCACTTAGCACAAACACTGGAAGAGGGGGAAATGGTTTGAGAGAGGTGGAGTGGGTTCAAACCTAATAACCACCAAGGTTTCAACTAAGAGAAAGAAAGAAGAGAAAGAGTGCAAGAGAGAGAGTAATTATCTAGTGCGAGCGCGGTAGGAAGCTCTGTGTTGGTCCGTTAGCTGTTAGCCCAAGGTAGGACAGCAGCATTGAGAACAGAGTTTGTTGGAGGCAGCATCTCTAATTCCTTACATTCTTTTTTGTCTCTCTCCTCTCAAAACATTTTAAGGGAGGTCGATGATTTCTCAGGGATGGAAACACATTCGAAACTGAATTAAAGAGAAAGGCCTTAGAGCTACTGGAAGTCCTAGAAATAGGAGGCTCACGAGGAAAACTCAGTGAGCTTTTCTTGTGCTAGATTGGCAGCAGCAAGTTTTACAATGTGGATTTGCCATTTAAATTTGAAATGGAGGCAAGGAAAGATATATAGGCTAAAAGATGACCTAAGTTTTTCTTAATACAAGGACCACATATGCAGGCATATATATTCAGGCTATGCTTCCAAACTATACAATGCACATCCATCCATTATCTATACTGTTTGTCTGTAAAGGTTACTGGGGGGCTGGAGCCTATCTCAGCTGACATTGGGCAAGAGGCTGGTAACACCCTGGACAGAGCACCGGTCCATCGCAGGGCCAACATACACAGACAAACAACCATTCACACTCACATTCACACCTACGGGCAATTCAGAGTCACCAATTAACCTAACCTAACATGTCTTTGGCCTATGGGAGGAAGCTGGAGTACCCAGAGAGAACCCACGTAGGCACAAGGAGAACATGCAAACTCCACACAGAAAAGACAAAGGTGAACCAGCGCTCAAACCCAGAACCTTCTTGTGGTGAGGTGACAGTGCTAACCACTTGTGCAATACTCATCCAAAGCAATATAGTATACTATCTACATTATATCAAATCATGAAAACATGTCTGAAGGGTTTACAGTGCAACAGTACAATGCAAATAACAATGAAAATCATTCATACTTAATGCAGTAGTACCTTTTAACCTTTTAAATATAATATTTCTATACTGATTTGTATCAGGTTCATTGTACATAATGGCAGATGGAAATCGTGTGACACCATCAACCATCACATTATTCAATGTTCATATTTGGAGCAGACACCACCTGAAAGCTCTTGCAGTTTACTAGAAGCAAACTCCACATAAATGTTTTGAAGTGAACCAGAGATCATTTTTCTGGAGCCCTCAAGTTCAACAGCAGCTCACTTATTTCCACAAATATAACAGATTCTCACAGAAAGCAGCCTCAGTTCAGGGGAAACCTCTCCAAACAGCTCAAATATGAAGACGCTCTTCAACTGAAGAACTAGAGATTCACAGCACTGTACTTCAACTGTGTTTTTAAATTAAGTTATATCACAATTTTTTGAATTTGTACTCTAAAGTAAAGTACTACTTCTCCATTATAATAGGAAAGTAGTACTTTATTTAGTATTTGTAGGCAAAGGGAGTAATTATTTGTCCAGGTTAAAAGCATTCTAGCCCTTTGTATCTGTGAACAGTGAACAGTCAGAAATATCTGAAATATCTGTACAAACATCACCAAACATTTAGGTAAACTAACTTTTGACCAAACTGTAGCCTCACAAATGCAATAATTTGTCACATTTGGCTTCAATTATATGCAGATAATGCCTGTTCCAGCAACCAAATGACATAAAAAATTTCATTAGATTATCATACTTTGCTGTGCCCCGGCCTCCTTTTCCCTCTCCTTAAACTGGTTTATCACCAACAGAGAGAGACACGTAGGGAAAGCTTTCTCATTACTCCAGTAACATTCATTTACTAATCTCACAGCAGTAATATTATCATTCCTTAAATGTCGTTATGGAGCTTAACACAGTTCTTATTTATATTTCAACAGAGAAGAATGCAGAGTTCAGCAAAGGAGAATGCAGACACAGTCCATAAAAATACAATTATACAATACAAAAAAGTATTTGTTGTTCACACATGCCACACAAACCCTCTGTTTTTCTGCCCAGACATGACATCAAAATCCACTGCAGTAACATTTGACAGTTATATAAAAGAAATAACATGACTTACTATTTGGATTTCTAAATTATTCATAACAATGATAAGAGTATAAATATGTTCCAATCATCCAATACTTTAATTTGTTAGTCTCACCACTGTTCACAATTTGTTTTAAATCAATTAAATTCAAAAACATTAATGTGTCCATATTTTTGAGTATTCTTTTCTAGTGTAACCATCCAGTTAGAATTAATGCGTAGTATGGAATTGGGACTCAGCTTCATTTTGTTTTTCTCTCTCTCTTACACACACACACACACACACACACACACACACACACAATATCAACCTGATTGTCTCCTCTTGGGGAAAGTACAAGTAACAGGAATGGTCAGTGATAACACTTGTTTAAAGCCAAGTCAATTGCCCCGTTGCATTGTTCTGCAGAGACTGACAGTTTTACGGAGCCACAGCATCCCAATCAGAGCGAGTGTAATCACATAGACATTTTTACGGCAATCAGACAGAGCAGAGGAGGGGGCTGAGGCTTTAGACGGAGAGCACAGAGAAACTGCTGCCTCTGATAACCAAAGATACTCAACTTACGTCTCTATAAAGCCTTGATTAAAACAAATTTAGAAAGTCAAACAGCGGTGCCACGACAACCATAGCACTTTAAGTGTAGAAAAAGAAAAAAAAAAAAAACAAGCTTAGATGTCAAAGTGTTTTGTCTGTGAAGGATTATCCTGAGGAATTCTCGGCTCTCACGATAATCCATCCTTATCACTTGTCACATTCAAAGAGGTAGAAATTGGAATGGACTCTAGGACTGAGTTCGGTAAATGGGGAGCTTTATGACCAAGGAGAGGCGTGCAGGAGACAAAGTGAAACAAAGTGAGCTTCATGTGTCTCTCTCCCTGAATGAGTGAGCTGTCTTCGCAGACTCTGTACCTCTGAGGATATTCGTGCTGCTTTGTTGCAAATTAGGCTTCCTCTTTTGAGCTTTTATGCACAGAAAAATATCAAAGTAATCGCTGGAGCAATGGTGATTATTCCATGTTGGAAAACACAAGACAAATAACGAGACTTTGTTTGCAGTTTATTCTATTTGTCTGTCTGAGACCTGGTGTACACTGGAGGATGAAACGGCTGTTTTGCCTGTGCCAGAGGAGTTTTCAAGATCACCGCGTTAGCAAGGTTATAAAAGAGCCACATTGGCCCCCCTGCAAAGGGGCTGTGGCGTCCACATTTAAGTACTGTCCTGACCTCATCTGGGACGTCTCCATCATTATCAAAAATGCTTTTAAGGCATGAGTCGTCAGCCAAGCCAAATTGCCATTCTGAGAAACATCAAGATACAAATCAAAGCTTGGTATTGTGGGATGTCCTCTGACAAACATCCTTATAGATGAGAGGCTTTTGATCTACGCTCTCTTGTCAAGAGTTAGATGAAAAACTCGACACCACCTCATATCTGCATGTTAAGTAGAGAGCTAGAGCCAGTGGATGACTAGCTTAGCTTAGCAGGAAACAGCTAGCCTGTCCATCCAGCCTGATCTTTGTGGAGGAGCTGGAGAGCATGAAGTGGGAGAAGAGGAATATGATGTCCCCATGGAGGAGAGGAGGGAGTGAGAGTAGAGGAGGAGAAGAGCGGGCACAAGGAAAGAGGGAAGGTGACTTTCATGGAACAGCGGAGGGCTGACACAAGCAGTCCCAGGCTTAGGTGGGCCACAGAAGTCTCATGCTAACAGAATCCACGTACAACTCCTTTAGCAGCACTTTCTGTCTCCCTGCCTGTTGGTCCGTCTGGAGTCTGTTCTGGGCCAGCTAGCAGCCAGATATCATTATCTCCTTGACTCAGGGCAGAGTAATCTGCCTGCCTGCTCCTGCTTTATTGAGTTGGATAAATATAATATGTGACTCACAGCCATTATCTACTACAGAACAGCCCTATTTATCCAGCAGGCAGAGGCCTTGGCGCATTCGAACTGGCCTCTCTCTCTGATGGAACTACACTCAAGTGATGGAAGCCTTTGAGCAGCCATTCATGGGATTTGAACCAGTGGAGAAATTAACAGCATGAATTAAATCTTTCATGCGGACAAACTGTGAAACTAAAAAATTTAAAACAGGGTTGTTATTGCTATTTAAAAAGTAATGACAGGTCAGAAAGAACACCGGAGAAAGTGCTATACAGAGAGGGATTGTAACTGCACCTTGGACACTGTCCTCCCCTACTGCCCCACACACCAAATTAATTTAGGAATATGCGCTGTATGAGCACTGTATAAACTACATTAATTTAAATCGTCATAAAATATCAGTGCTGACCATATAAACATTGTTTCACAAAACAATCCCAAGGTCCACTTATCAGCTTTCTGTTGTGCTTTTAACTACATCACACTGTCCCCATCTGTGAACTGAGTTGCAACATAAAATGATATGAAATCAGGTTCGCATTTCAACAGATCCACCTCCATGACAACTTAACAGATGCCTTATGCTCATGAAGACTGTGTTATGAGGGCCCCTGGGCAGCTGCCCATTTTGCCTGGGTGATAATCCAGTCTTGCCTGACCTTAACAAAGTACGAATGCTAACTCAAACCATGATCTTTCCACTCCCTTTACCTAATAAAGTTGCTTTTAGGCATAAACCTAATCAAACCTTGGGCACAGTTTTGTAAGATCAGACTGAAAACTGAAAAACTGACTCAAAAAAAAAAAAAAAGCTTGTCATTCTAGACAGCAGTTACAAATGATTTACTTTTGAGGACATGTTGGCACAATGCATTTAGTAAGATCACTGCTTAGTTTTATTTATCATATACTACATTTTACATCATCTTCTCAAAAAACGAATACACACTTATGTCTCACTCATTTTAAGTTAGCTGTTTTTGCTGGCGCATCTTTGCTAAAGACAACGGTTTGCCTCCTGTCACGACATTCGGTGCAGAGGAGCTTGCGGATGCAGGAAAACTGAGAGACAGAAAGCAAGGGAGGGAAAGGTGAGGAAAAGGCTACCCTCTCTTGTCTCAGTCTCTCCGAGGGGTTGACAGGTAGAGAAATAGATCATTGGTCCATGACAGCTCAGTATGACCCCACGCTATCATGCAGTATGCTGTCTGTGGAATGAGCTCCCTGATGCAAGTCATAGCCAGCCCATTCACGGCCCAGCTACTTAACTGCAAATCCTCTGTTCTCTCCTGATAGATTCACATACATTTTACCCCTGATGTCTATGCACCGTCCTTGACTGCTGTTAATGTTAATGAGAGGATATTACATGAAGAGTTATTTCAGTGGCTTAATCACAGGACAAGCACGGCACTGGCGCAAGAGATGTTTGTTGGCCGTGTGAAGGACTGTCCAATTTATGTTGGGATAGGCTCCAGTCCAGGTACCCCAGTGTCCCTGAACTGGAATAAGCAGGTCAAGACAATGAATGAATGGAATGAATAATTGTTTTAGATGAAGATTGAGGGTAGGGGGAGGAGGCTGGAGGCTTGGTCCTAGCAGTATGCTGGTTTCAGCTGCCATGTAACTGCCAGATCAGTAAAACAGGGGTTAACCACAGGCCACATACTCTTCCCTCTGTCTCCATTGTTCTCTATTCCCCTCTTTTCTCATCTCATATATTCTCTCCGACTTTATGTCCTTGTCTTTCCTCATTTCTCCTCTGGTGTCTCCTCTCGTCTTTTCTCCTCTGCAATGCTCTTCACTCTGTCCTACACTGTTCCCTATCCTCTCTTATCTATCCTCTCCACTCACAAAGTGACCTGAAGTAGCTAACACCTGCAAAAAGCTACCATATGGGCAGATAAAAAGTAATGCTACTGAATTTTATTTAAGTGGACAAAAAATTTGATGTTTTAGTAAATTTTACATTCTGAAGGATTTATCTTTTGAATCCTATAGTGTCTTTCACCCACAAAAGAACAGCTCCAAGGAGACACAAGCTAATTGACTAGTATCATCCACTATCCTGAATTTGCAATTCTTAAGTTTCACCCAGGCGCCGGAGGTAGAAGTCAAATGAAAGAGAGAAAGAAGAGGAGAATGTGGGAAAAAGACAGCGCCTCCTTTTTAAGTGTCCCCGCTGTCAATGCAATGCATTACGGGGATACAAAGCAAGCCATTACTGCTTAGCATTTGTTGAATCTTCGAGTGCCCAAATAGTGACAGGTCTATTTCTCTACCGTTAGCGAGAGAGGCAGGCAGAGCAGAGGACACCTAATTACCCAGTATTGTGAGGCACAGTAAAACTCTTGATAAGCCTGGTGAGAGAACAAGCTGTGTGTATGTGTGTGTGTGTGTGTGTGTGTGTGTGGGTGGGTGTGGGTGTGTGTGTGGATTCACATGCATGTGTGCACTAGTATGTGTAGCCATGCCTGCATGTGTTGGTTGTTGTATTTATGTGTGTTTGCATGGGCACATGTGTCTGTTGTTTTTTGTCTTTGCCCACGTGTACTGCAGCAGCACTGTCTCACTCTGTCCAGTGATGGAGGGGCCTGTCTCTGTTTCTCAGAGTGTGTACCTACGAAGCTGCAGCGCCAACAGACAGCGGCAAGAGCCAACTTGATGACTAATGTGCTCACTGAAGAAAAATTAATGATTTTTCTGGCCGGGGTTAATGGACATGTTAACACACAGAAATGATTTGTTTAAGAGGAAATGACCGCAATCTATATTTGGTCATCTCTGTAGCTCTGTCCCAGAATCCAATACCAAATGAAAAGACACTCTCTCTCTCTCACACACACAGACACTCACACTTCACTTATACACAGTCATTTTGTGTCACCTCCCATCCACGGAAGATGTGTCGCTGAAAATCTGTGCAGTTTAACTGGCAGTAATTTTATTCATTTATGCATTTAATTTCACCTAATCCATAGATAACCTTCACTTAGACTCAAACAAATACCATAAATACACCATATCATGTGAGTTTATACAAATCCACACACACACAGAAGTCATTTGGAGAAGAACTGTGTGTGATATAAAAGGACTTCATAGTAATCAAAGTGGCAGCTGAGGGAGGAGGGGCAACAATGGACGGATAGGGGAGGACACCAAGAATGAAGCAGAAGATAGACCAATAAATTCTGCCTCTGGTGAAGTTAACCATAAAACACATAGCGTTTTTATCCATTTGAGAGCATAGCTGTCTGTCTGAAAATAATGCAGAATTAATTAGTGGAGCGGTGGGAAAACAACCTCACGACAGTCAGCCAACCAGCCTCATAAATCAAACAGTCTGGGGGAAAAACACAAAGCTAATGTCTGACAGTACGGTTTCCATATACTCCATACTAAGAAGAAGCAAAGCTGTAATTATCAGCACTGAGCCCTGATGAATCAGTGCAGTGTCATTTCCATCTCAGTCAAGACACAGAGGGGTTTGTTTAAAAAAAACAACAAAAAAAAGGTTAATATAGACATGGCTCTGCAGATCTGATTGTTGGGTCTGTATAATTTCATCAGTTAAGAGACAAGTACTTTGCAGCTACCACTGTTCTATAGCTCCAAGCATGGAGGACAGATTCAAACAGCAGCAGCTTTCTAGTTGCCACAGGGGGAGCTATTGATGTTTCAGCAGTCATTCTACACCACTGTAATGGTGTGTGTGTGTGTGTGTGTGTGTGTGTGTCTTGGTCTTCTGCCAGAGGTTATTTGGCAAAAACAGTAATATGCACTTTGTTTTTGTTTTTTTTAGTTTAACAGGAAGCGTGTCACCCAGTCTAGCCATTTTAAAAGAAAGATCTTGAATACACATACACACAGTAAATGATCCAGTACATTTACATTTTCTGTGCAGGATGTGGGCTGTATCATCATAATGGCATAATTACAACTAAAATGCCAGTTCCCAATGTGACAGCAAAATGTGAACACACTAATAGTTGGGCTAAACACAACTGATCAGAAAGATGTCAAAATTTGTGAATGAAAGGGGCATTAGGAGGCTATGCATTCAGTATTTAATTTTTTGGCGGCTTTAAGAGGTATTCTAAACATGTCCAGGTCAATTCAACGATCCTAACCACTTATTTGCACATGAAAGTTCTTAAATATGTGTTATAATCACCAATAATTGCATCCTTATAATTAATTACAGTGGAGTAAGTACAACAGGTCGAACCTGAGCCAGAAAGCAGTTCTCAAAACAATATTGGACATTTATAATAGATAACTGTAGGTTTAAAGTTCTGAATGAAGCTGTGCAAAGATGATGTCTTGAGTCAGAAATTTGGGGAGACCACGTGGATCAGACATATCGATCGGAGGAATTAAGTGGTTAAGAATACAAACATAAATGGTAACCCCTAAAACAATCTTGAGGGTAAGCAACAGTAGGTGCACTCTAGTAAATATAGTGCTTACAACACATGCCTCAGTCTAATATGAGACTGACAAAGACTGAGACTGAGATATATTGATATAATGTTAGGAGGTTGTCCCCACAGGAGGGAATAATAAAATCTAGATGTGTAAAAAATCTACACTCACATCCACATGGAACTAAACAGCAGCTTATTTTTGCAGTATTGTGTTATTTGACGATAGCATACAGACAGAGGAAGTACTCAAGATATGGTAGCTACTTTTCTGGTGTATCAATGCTTGTCAACACGGGCAAATACGTAGTACAGTGACGTGTCTAGATGCTGCTGGTGTGTGGGCTTACACTGAAAACAACAGGAAGGATCCGATGCCCATCGTACATTGTCACGTTGTGTTGTAGGCCTGTACCTGACTCAGAAGTTTGTCAGTCGAATTGGATTTGATATGAAGATTAGACCATTTGTTCGACTGTCTGGCAATCAAAGAATCCATTGGCATGAGTTTCAGTGATGACTTCAAAGTTTTTACGAAAAACATCACATTTCTACACAGTCAGAGAAAGTAAAAGTTGGCATCTTGGTCATAGCTCAGTTATGAAATCCTACTGCACAGCAGAGTGCCTCTCCTGCCGGGCTGCTGACAGTGCCGTCAGTCAGACACTGGAGCTGAAAATATCAGAGTGGCCAAAAGAAACAGGTCGCTCTGCCCTTTGTTTCCATCACTGTCTCTACTTCCATCACAGTTAGTTTTGTGGTTCTGTCATTTTAAGACAAGACTTGGTTGTAAAGTTTACAGCCTACCACTCTCTGGGTCTTTTTGTTGGATGCATTGACTCATCGAATTTTAGGGGGCAGCCCCACTGTGTTGTCCTTAAGAGTGGAAGTTAAGAAACCAAGATGCAAGAGGTTATTTGGCTGGCTTACATGCAGACTGACCACTCAAGGGTAGGTCCGTACTATTGAGGATATACAATGGGATGCCCTGGAGACTGCTAAACAAAGGCTCCCATTGCCAGCAGCCAGACTAATGAAACACACCACAGAAGCAGAGGCCAAAGAACCATCCAAGGTGTACTCCCAGCTGCAGTGCAGTAATATAAAGCAGACCCACCAAGAGCCAAAAATGTACAGTACTGAGAGAGCAATAGGAGACAGAGGCCTCACATGTCACCAATGCTCAAAGGCTAATAGCACCAAGGGCAGACCACCACAATTTTCCACAGCAGGACCCAGGCACCATTAAAGCAGCAGACACCTAAAAGTGGGTCACAAACATGGGAGGCAGGATAGCACTATGTTCTGACAAGATCCACTACTCCTAGTTAAAAAAAAAAAATCATCACATAAAAATGTAGCAACACAGTTAAACCATCTTCTCACATACAGCTGGACAAAACCTGCGCTTGTTAGGAGAATGTAATAGCTGACATGGGAAACTGTATCATCTAACTACTGCACAAGGGAAGGAACTCATCTGGTAGCCCAGAGGATTAAAAAAAATCAAAAATCTTATTAAGTGGCTCTCTTTGGACAGATGAAATGGGCCTATGATTTATGATATCTATATGAGGGTCCTTGACATGTAAAGTTGGAGTCCACTCATCAAAACAAGCATAGGGAGGCAATTTATCTTCAGACTTCGGTTAGACCTTGTCCAGTCCTATAAATAAATATATGTTATATAAGTATGGTTCTGTTTGTATTCACTCTGTCATTCATACAGTACTTTGAAACAAATGAGGTTGAACATCAGCTCTTTGCACCTCTGTTTTCTTGTGAGGGTTGTCTTGTCCTCTGTCTTTTACTCCATCAGAATCTTCCTCCATTCACACCCCTACACTGACTTATTGCCTGCTGTAATAAAGGCACTAGCTACTGATGTTGACTGACAGACGGCTAACACAACCAGCTCCGTGTGGGGGGTTTTGTGTGTATGTGTGTGTGTGTGTGTGTGTGTGTGTGAGATACCTAAGGGCACAAACAACAACCTAAGGTGCAGGTTGTGCTAGCCAGACATCTGTTGTTAGTGGTGGACGGTAAGTGAGTTTGACAGAGCTGAGATTGAACAGGAGGCATTCTGCCAGCCAGGTGAACACTGAAGCTCCACCTCCCCCACCCACCCACCCACCAAAGACAAAAACAAACACACACACACATACTCACGAACACACAATCCTATATAATCATCATACACTTATACAGTAGTGAGTAGCCAGGGCACACTTAAGACAGGGCATGCCCCCATGTGGCAGGAGCCCTGAGCTGGAAAACTAAGCTCTGTCTGTCACTATAATTTCCATCAGTGCAGACATACAGTACTGTCTGAGTGAGTGTCTGTCCAGTGGGAGAATAAGATAAAATGTGTGTCTGCATATTTGTCAGTTACTCACTCAAGGTACTGTATCTTTTCTCTTTATTTCCCTCTCCAGTTTTATGTGGAATTTTAATATTTCACTAGTTTCACATCTGGTTTTTCAGAACAAAAACAAGTTCAATATCACTGACAAATCACTCAAATGAAATATAATAAAAGTACAGAGATGACAAATACAATTAGGCTAAATCACTGAAGACTGCTAACACAACTGCAAACCACCCATACACTTTCAACTTTAGCTTTAGGTTAGCTTTAATCCCTAATTTCAGCTTTGGTGTTACAGAGACATCTGAAAAAATGGGCACCTAATTAAGTCATTTTGAAGGTCTTTTTCATTACTCTCATTACTGTAAAATATGTTTTAAAAGATGTTTTTCCAGGTTACTGGGTGTATGGCTTCTGGCCTGTACTTCAGGCAGGTCCACTGAAACCATCCTCCACAACTCACTGGCCTATTACATCAGTCACAGCATTACACACCATAAATCCTCACACATTCAGCAGCAGCCAGAAAGAGGCTTACATAGGCAAAGTAATTCATCGAATACTGTACCTTCTCTGAGTAAAGATAAGGTCTGTATGAAAAATGTGTGACAAATGCTTTTGAGTTCCAAGACTAAGAATTTTTCACTGATACTATTGTCTTGACTGGTCTGATTTTCATTAGTATAGTAGAAACCTGGTGTGCTGCTGCTAGGGGATGTTTGCCATATCTCTCATGTCTAGCTGGATGAAAAGATTTCACATCCCAAAACCTACAGCTTATCATCTAAAATGACAAAACGATCTAGCAGTAAATCCGTTTTTCTCAGTATTTCATACAGTAGAGGACAATGAGACACTCTTGGCTGTGCAGTAGAAAGTCTGTTCTGTTGAGCAGTGATGTGTTCCCTGTGTGGTGGCCACCGCTGCTATCTGCTGCGTCCCCGCAGCTACAGTGTGTTCCCTGTTTTATCACTCTCATCTAAATGAACCACACTCACAGCTGGAGAAAGGTGACCCGACTGCTAATCAACCACCAGAGCCACAGTGCACCGCGTGTGTGTGTGTGTACTGCGGGACAGTTATCCACTCAGGCAGATGCTCATATGTTCTGCTGTATGCAGGTCCTTACAATCTGTCTCTGAAGTGATCTCAAAAATCCACTATAAAAGGAGGGAAAATTCCACCGCTCACTTTTCTGCCAGTCCTCTGCTCCTTTTTTTCCTGCCTCTCTCCAGCTGAGTATTAAATTCAGCAACTGAGAAGGTGACCTGCGTGCTCTGCCATAAAGAGCAGGGGAGCGGAGGAGGGGGGGGGAGTGGGAGAGGAGGGAAGGGGAGCCGAGCTGAGGCTGCTGGATCAGCAGAATCTGAGCGTTTAGAGACACGCAGATGTGTATGTGTGTGCACCCGCTTTCTCAGTCTCTCTTACACACACAACCAACCCCCCCACCCCCCCACCCCCACACACACCGCACCCTCCTCCTCAGCGGTGAGGCGTCTGGGGAGCCCAAGGGCGAGCGTTTGGCTGTCACCCTCCCCCTCCCACCACTCCCTCCACCCCTCGTGTGAGCCGCACCCCAGAGCCACCACACAGCAAGACACAGACCTGCTGCCAACTATCACTGCCACAGTATAACACACACACACACACACATGTACGCAAGCACATGAACACACAAGCACACACACACACTAACACACCGACTCCCCATTTCACACAAAGCACTTTGATTCTAACACATAAATGTGCAAAAGCCCTCAGTCTGTCTCTGTCTCTCTCTCTCTCTCTCTCCCTCTCTCTCTTGCTGCCTCCACTCTGTCAAATCTCTGCCTTCACACTAAACAGCTCCGTGGGGATCGGCAGGCAGGCGGGCAGAAAGGAAATAAATATGTTTCCTGATGACAGCACAGTTTTCTGACAGTACTCTGGCATTGGGCTGGGCTGCTGTGCTCAGACAGAGGCAGGGGCGAGCGTGAGCTGTAAGTGGATGTTTGTTCTAACAATCCTCTACTCGGGCAGCTTGCTGACTACCCAAGCTAGGACTTTAATGTCTGTGCATCTGTAAGGCCTATTTTACCTCCAGAGGAGAGTCCTCTGGCTATGGAATCACCAATGAACTGATACATTACCATTCTAAACATCTCTAGGCAGTACAGAAAACTATGGAACCGATGAATACATTAAAATGTAGATTATTAAAACACTGCAGAGCTTACATCTTCAAAAACCATAAGGCTAGTAAAACATTTTACTGAATGATAATTCTCTTATTTTGTTTTTATGCATACTTTGCAAAATAATGAAAGGTTAACTACATGAAGGTTACAACCTATAATGCTTGGTATATTAAAAACAAACCTTAATATTTGTTCTCCCAAATTGATATTCCCAGCCAGCTGCAACGTTCTACTAATCATGTAAGCTTTTCCAGCTATCGCCCATATGATCTCAAAGGTAAAGGAAAAGGTAAAATAATAAATCTCTGCGTGTAGGGAAGACTTAGCAATAATAGCAAAGACTAACCCTATGTACTGTACCTATTTGAGGTGACTCTCTCCATGGTAAATGGCCTATAGTGGTTGGTATTTATGGTCCTAAACTTTTGGCCATAGCCCCATCTCACCTAAATCATTTGAGCCTGACGCCTGCCTTGGCCCAACAGCTAACAAGGCTCAAAGGCAGGGCGAATAGCCAAAGTGTATGCAGTTCTGTCTATACTAAACTGGATGTCTGCATGCAGTCTGCACACATGTGGCCTACACTCAGACTTCTGTATAAAGGTTCACATGGACCCTCATGGAGATGGGGAGATGACATGATCCTCACTGCTACAGATGTGGAAAGCATCATTTGAGTAGACTGCAAGTGTCTAGTACAGAAAAGGACTAATCTATGGCTCTGCTTTCCACTGTGATAGTGTGGCTAGTAAGCTAGTAAGTCACTAGTAGCAAACAACTGACCGGTTTACCATGACGACAAAAGTTTACAACCATTCTCCAAATCTCTCATTAATTAGCCAAATAATCAAAAACATAAACCAAACCTTTGCCTAACAACTACATCTCCACAGAATGTGACAAACTGGAGACTATTCAGATTAATTGCTGCCATATTTCACTCTGTATTTTCTGAGAATGATAGCACACAACCACAACTGTTAGTTAAGCCGCAAATATAATAGACAGATTTTTCTTCAGAATCTCAATGTGACAAATAAACATCTTCAAATAGTAACCTCACCAGTCATTAGTCACTGTAAGGCAGTAATGTTTATCAGGTTGATGAAAGTCTATTTCTACATATTATGATGCGTAGCATGAATATACTTCATTACCATTTATTCCAGCCTCGAAAGGTGGTTTTACACTCCACAACATCCATGCATGAGTGCCAGTGCAAAAGACGATAATCTTAGTGCTTTAATGTTTATTTTGTCTTGTCATGGCAGTCTGTTCTTGTTGCTGCAGAATGGCGGAGATGAGCATTTTGACTGAGTCTGCTAATCTCTCCAACCAAGATGACTCACTGAGACTGCGATGGACTGAAAGATGGAGAGACACAGAGAAGGAAAGAGCGACGGAGATGGCAGATGGGTCACCGAACGTTCGGGACAAGACGGCCGTATCAAAGTTGGTGTGTATGTATGTGTGTGTCTTTGTGTGTGGGTGTCATACGGGAAGGAAGCCCAAACAGCCAGTGCAGTTTGCCTGTCTAATCAGATCACTGAGTGAGGGGGAGTGAGAGAGACAAAGAGAGAGAGAGAGCCCTCTGATGAACAGATGTAATTTCAGAGCACCAAAAAAAAAAAAAAACAGCTTAAAATGCTTCTGATCACATTAACTAGCCATCACAAAATAGGATTTCTGCACTGCCACAGTGAATGCCCATTACAAATTACTTAGGCACTGCAGACCTGTAACTCAATAGGCAGGGAAGGGCAGGGAGGGCGAGGAGGGCAAACAAAGGGGCAGAGATGGGGGATCGATACTTATCAGCAATAATTATATCCTTCCTCCCACTTCTCCATCCCACCCTCCATCCTTAGTAAAGCACATATCATACATTAATCATGGGGAGATTTCTCTGCTCGATAAGATAATTAACATTATGGGAGGTGTAGGAAGTCCTGATGATGTGAGGCAGTGATCCAACACTAAGGCTGCCAGGAATGTCCCAGGCTGGAAAGTGCTGAAGGCAGAACACGCAGGCATAAAGTAGGTTGAATGACTCAGTTACAATAGCAACCTACTGGATTATAAGGCCACAGTCTGGAAAAAAGGGGAAAACACTGGAAGATGGGAAAAAGGAAAACAAAACAATAAAATCTTTCTTTCTCTGTCATATGCTGTCTATCAAATACAAACAAAAGCCCTAAGAAATGCATCAAAGCAGTCTATTTGGACCGTAGAAATCAAGATTATGTAAAGTGGCTGGAAGCGCAGTAGGTAGACGAATGGAATGGAAAACAAATAAATAAACAGGGAGGAAAACAACACTGTTTGTCCTTTATCTGTACCTCTGTACCCTCTACCTTGTTCTTGATATTTTTATTGTTACTGTAGTTGTTTGTGACTAGCTTCAGGTTGTGCGTTTACTCTATCAGCCCATTGTGCTTGGGACAGCACAAATAATTAGATTTCAGGATATTATAAGTATTGTAAGCCAAGATCAGGTAAAAAGTGCCTGAGGACTGAGGCACAAGCAGTCCACAAAGAGTACTTAAAGGCTACTGATGGCACACTAGAGCCTTTACAACAGATACAGTTTTGCTTTAAATGTGATGCCACAGCCACAAAATAGTTGTTGTTTTTTTTAGAAAGTAGTAATATCACTTGGTATAAATAATATTTAATGGAAAACACAGTAGATATGAATTCATTGTCATTGCACAAAAGCTACAAAACCCTTAAAAACTATGGTAACAACTGTTTATCTATGGTGTCTCTTCAAGTGTAATTTAACTTGAGAAAACAACTTTATTAATACAATGTATAATCAAGGCTCATTGTTTTGGGTTTTGACTGAGTTTCACAAGATAAACTCCCTGACGTTATGTCTCCACAAATACAAAAGTTGTTGCTTTTCCTTGTGCAAGAAGACACCGTTCATTACCATTTACGGTAAACAAGTGTTTTATGATGAGAACAGCTCGGAATATGCTTCCACTAATAGAAGTGAAAAAAGAGAGAAAAATGAGGAGAAAATGCAAATGAGCTGCTGAGTCCCACAAAGTAATAAAAAAAACAATAAATGGCAAAAATGACTGTTTTCACTGCAAATTATATTTTATCACTTTCACCTGTACTTTTATATTATTGATTTTTCTTACAAATTTCTCTCAGTATTTAATATTCAAAATGAACACTTTTTTTAAACATAAAACCTTACAAATAATGTTCCCTAAGTGAGCTTTATACCTGGGCTCTCTTTCACTCGGGTTCTTCATTATTTATGTGGTTGTAAATTTTCCAGAGGGTGTTATAAAGTACTAAGTCTTTTTTTAAAAACAGCTCAAAAAGTTCAAATTGCTGCTGCGTGTATATATCACTTTTTTGTGAGGTAGCGCTGATTGACAACAGAAACAGAAAAATGCCGGTGAAAATAATATACTATAACAACAATAATATCCAACACACTATATTACAAATTAAAAACCCTGAAAGTCCTTTTCCTTATTTCTTTTTCCTCATGTCAAGTGGCGTAACTTATCACCTTGTTGTAGTGATGTACAAGTGTACTCCACGACCCCATGACATCACTGTTCAGTGTGGCTACAGGTGCAAAAGAGCACCAAGCAGTGACGCTGGGTGTGGTCACAAGAGAAACAAGCTAGAAATTTTACAAGCCAGTGAAACACTATCATTTGTGTGAATGTATCTTTGACTGTGTGTGTGTGTGTGTGTGTGTGTGTGTGTGTGTGCGTATAGACACACCTATATTTGCTAGTTCATTAGTGGACAAAACCTAAAGAGACACCTCTCTAACCTGAGCTGACAAAAGACTGACAGATTATACATATTCACCTGGAGTCAGACAAAAAGCCTGAGATCCTACCATTTGTCAGTGAGAGAAATAAATGGTGCGAGGGGGGACTGGCATGGGAGGAGCGGTTAGGGATGGATAGGAAAAGCAAAAAGGACAGATACAAAGAAGGAGAAAGAGCAGGACAAAGGAGGGAGAATGTATCAAACTCCAAACTGCATTTAATGCTGACAGCAGCCTCTTTTTTTCTCCCCTGGCACATGCAGCACACCTACAAACCAACCCCACTGTCTACACAAAGGAAAAAAAAAATGAGCATCTATGCAACATTAACACTGGAATTATTTGAGGTTAATTAGGAGAAGTGGTTTGGAGCTAACTTTGTAGTGTTAAGCACTCTGCAGCACTGACTGTCATCACTGGCTGAATGGCCCTGAGGTTGGAATTTAAATCTTACTGAAGCCAAAACTTTTTCTTTTTTTTTCTTTCTTTTTTTTTTTTGCAAGACTAAAGATGTGATACTGGAAGGTCAGTGCTCCAAATGTTATGACTGGCTGGGAAAAGCTGGCCAAAAGAGGAAATGAAGAACACTGTACTCTGCGCCAAAAACTGCTGTCAAGGTGCCCTTGAGCAAGGCTTTGTCTGAGCTGTCTGAATGTGTAAAGGGGTAATCTCAATATAGGAATGAGAGGAGAAGAAAGGAGAGGAGAGGAGAGGAAAATAAAAGAAATAATGGAGAACAAAGTGGACTAGAGAGACAGACATGGATTCATAGCCAACATCTGCATTAACATCTGCTTAGTTACCAATCTAGAAGAAATGTTATGCTCAGTACCGCTTCTTTTACTTGCCAAGAGCTGTCTCCAGCAGTGGAAAGGAATGCCAAAGTTAAGGCTTGTTTTGCTTCTATTTCTGGCACTTTGTTTCTTATACTGAAGTTAGCATGCTAACTAGTCCCAGATCGTCCCATATCATAATACCACTTTGAGATAGTGAGTCACTTTAGTGTCCGGTCACAAGAATGTATTGAAGCTCTTGGCAAGTAAGCGGCTGTTAATGTTAATGTTCGCTAGTAGCAATAGCAAAAAAATTACTTATAGCACCTTTAAAGTAAATGGCAAGACACAAGAGCAGGGTTTTCCCTATCATTATCAGACTTAGGAGCAGCACCTAAGTATTCTTACGCCGTGCCACGGGCAAAATGAGCAGAAAAAACTATGTAAAGAGTTCTCTATTGCCCTGGAGAGAAGGAATATCAAATCGACCCAAATATGATATTTCCTTCTGGAAATCAGATTTCAAAAAGTGGGTGGTGAGCATGAGACAATTATGAGTCAATAAACACTCCAAAGAAGGAGTAAGACCATGTTTTGGGAGAAGAGGGAGCTCGCAGGGGTTACTGTGTGGTTTAAGTCCTCTCTTCTTAACAACCCCCTGATGGCCAAGTGGTCAGATAAGCAACTAGTCACTCTGCAGGGCACAGCCAGACCAGGAAGGCCACCGTTTTGACTGACAGCACACAGACATAGTCCACCATTGAGCTTCATGTCAGATGTGGGACTTGGGCTCTCAAGGCTAAATGGTAGTGACAGGGAAGCCATCCATTATATATGATCACTCCCTGTGGAGGATTAGCCTTCACATAGTTCTGAAAATAAAAGGGAACATTGGCTAGAAGCACTTCTAATTGTTCTGTTTGATGTAGTCGAAGACTGACAATGGAGAGAAGAACACTGCCAATAAAGCAACACTTATGACATTTAGAGGTAATGACCTGTAGTCGGTATGAACTATAAATAATGACAAGGTAATGATAAATGAGCCCTTCAAACACACTGCCTACTGCACACACTCATATACTTGGACATTTACACACGTACACACAGTCACCCACACACACACAGGGACTCACAAGAGAAGGTGTATCCAATAGGTTCATTAGTCAGTGTGTTGTGTGGTAATAGCGTGGGACAGGTGATGGAGCAGGATGTGATGATGCATCAACAACATCAGCCCTGGGTGGCGCCACCTGCAGAGGTAGCAGATGGCACACATGACTGGAGAGTAGCCATGCACTCTCACAAACACACCCTCACCTACTTACAAGCACACACACACACACATTTAAACACAGAACTACACACAAATTACACCTGCAAAATTGGTAGTTTTCAATTCAATTCAATTTTATTTATATAGCTTAAGGTACATAAGGTTTTCATAAAGAGCAGGTCTAGACCATACTCAGACATGCACACACACAAACACACACAGGATATATTATTATATCTATATATATATTTATATATATATATATATATACACACACACACATTATACCTACAAATAAAACAAGTTAATGTTCTTCCAGAATCTACACTAAAATTGCTTGTTTGGATTCACTTGCATTTGTCCCTGTGAAAGACATAGGTGGCAGCGGTCACCCCCACCACCATCTCATCGCTAACAGTGCCCTGTGCTGCCATATAACAGTCTCTCTTGCATTCAGTTCTGACTTTCACAAAGAATCTCACAAGGTCTCAAAGTTAAAGTTTAAATAGGCTCCTGTATCATTTCATACACACCATTAATGTCCCCATAAAATTGCTATTACATAAGTTATCAATAGCCTTGTTCAAATGCACCACCATGCCTAGAGAGAGACATGATAGCAAAATCCAATATGGTCTATGTTTTGCACAAAGAATGAAGCGTAATTGCTGAAAATCTCAATCAATTCTCCCAGCCTGCCTCTCTTTCACTCCTGCTGGCTAAATGCTATCTTCAGCCATTCTTCCTCAGAACTAGTAATTTCATGTAATCACTGGAGTGATCAGAAGAAGGTATGCCGGTGCTCAGTCAAATATCAGCTATCTCAATCACAGCAACCACATCGCCTCTGGGAGAGTGGGAAAGGTGTTGGTTGGAGGCTGGACATGACATTTGGTTGGCTGAAATTAGCATAATCACTCTGATGGGGAGCCAATCACGACAATTTCTCCAACAATACGACTGATTAATGCTGTGGGAAAAACCTCATCGTTATAATCAAGTTTCAGAGAGCTACTGTACTTTCTGTTTTTAGAGCAAACCCACACACACACACACACACTTCTCCCTATGAACTCCTACTGCATTGCCAATCTACTGCAGGTCCACCAAACACAGTTCATTTTATTAATGTAGGTCATTTAAAAGCTATCACAGACACACTGATATATTGATTATAGGTAGAGAACATGGAATGTTTAATTAAAAGCCAATTGTTCATTTAGTCCACATGCAAAACACAAACACAGGCCACTGCCCTGGTGATAAATAGTCACATGGAGAATCTGGGTTTTGTTTTCTGTCTGTTTTTGAGATGAAGGAAAATGAGATACCTATTTAAGATTGTGATCTCTAATAAAAAAAAAAATATATATATATATATATATATATATATATATATACTGGGTTAATTAGACTTATAGACTTACATTTGTGCAGTGAAAATATCATAGCAAAAAGATACAAAAAATTGGAAACAAACCCAGAATGAATTTGCCAAACCTGTGAGGGGTAATGAGAAAGCATGACCTTTGTCATA
Organism: Lates japonicus; assembly: GCA_033238685.1. Classification (NCBI taxonomy): domain Eukaryota; kingdom Metazoa; phylum Chordata; class Actinopteri; family Centropomidae; genus Lates; species Lates japonicus. The sequence continues at coordinate 39,278 of BRZM01000769.1, read as the reverse complement.
ATCATACAATGACCTTCATATTGCTAAGTGCCAGATCAAAGCCATGAGTATCTCATCAGAAATGTATACTGCAGCAACTGGAGCTTAACCCACCACAGAGAGGGAGAGAGAGCGAGAGAGGCAGTCGGCAGAGCTGGCCACTTCATTTCTCCAGCACCTTCCCTTTGTTGTAAATAAAACATTATTTCAGATGTTCAATTAAGATAAGTACCCTTAATTTAAGACCTCAGTCAATGTGCTGCCATCATTATTCAGCCCACAGAGCGCCTGGGCCTCGGCTCCAGCTCCGGCCTTAGCACACAATCACTCAGGGGCCTCCACAAGCAGGGGGAAATCGCAGTCAATTTCTGGAGCACTCATTTGCTTAACAAGGGGGGAAATCAGAGGGAGCTGAGATGGAGCTTAGCGGAGAGAGGAGAGGAGAACAGAGGAGAGGAGAGCGGAGGAGAGCAGAAAGGAGGAGATTAAGGAGTGACTCTACATTTAAAAGAGAATATGATTTTGAAGTTATGTACATAGATATGTCATAAGTTCCTTTTGAGACTGCAAGCTACTATCGTACCACAAGCACTCTCTGCCATTGCCAAAATCCAACCCCATAAACAACTTCCAGGGCAGATATATCTAGTCCTTGACAGTGTAAAAAGCCTCTGAGCTCTCATCTGATTGTGAGAGGACTTTGTTTGTACTTCGTTACAGCGCTGATACAAGATTAGATAAACAATGTGCTATCTGTACCCTGCATCTGTTTGACTCTGCAAAGTGCACTTTCCAATTCTACTGATGACCTTCACAGAGGGCTGGTTGGCAGACACTAGAATTCAGGAGGAAGTAAAGAGAAGGACAAACCTATAGAAGAATAGATGCATGAAGACATTTATTAAGACATACCTGCATACATTCATCTGCCAGACATTTATCCTCTAATGTCAAAAAGACCTCAGACCCTCAGATAGAAAATTTTGTACATGAAAACAGCAGAGCAAGAGGAAATTCACCTCTTCAAGTGAAAGGGGGTGGGAATGAATAAAAAAGGTTAAGCTGGCAGAATAATTCAACAGGGCTCTGGAGTAAACAGAAAATATAAAATTAATGATAGATAGCAAAACAAAATAGGCCAAGCCAGGCCACCACAACAAAAAGCTATACAGAATCTGCTCTGTTGCAGTGTTTCATGAAATAAAAGTAGGAATAAGAGTGCCTGCTTCTCATTGAAATGCTGTATCCATCAGTTTAATACCTCCCTGAGGGGTAACAGTGAGCGCTTGTACCTCCGGAGGCTGAACAAAAGTGAATGCTCTGAGGGGCTGTAGTGGATCTAAGAGCCATGGTCACCGGAACCAAAGTGTCCTAAATATAGCCCTTCTCCGCTTCACTCCGCGTGGCTCTGCTCCATCATATTAGTCTACCATCAGAGATATAAGGGCTGGCGGTCTCCTATTCTCCTGCCACCAGACTGACACACAGATAGACGACCTTGAGCAGTAAAAACTGCGGCAGAACAAGGGGCTGGGGTTGACTTTATTTTGGTTTCGACTCTGACTGTGTGTGTGGCTGTACAACACACTGATCTTGTTTTAAGTTTTTACTGATGTTAAAAAATGTTCTTCAAAACAAATCAACCATTTTAGTTTCCACCATCTGGTCAAATTAAAACAGATAACATCCACTGCAAAGCCTGCACATCAGAGTGCACTGTAGCACTGCAAAAGAGATAGAGAAAACTTGCAAGACCTCGCACATTTATTCCTAGCCAGAGCTTCTCACCTTCTCTTCTCCAGCTAGTGTTAATTAACAACCTCATTAGCAAGAAGTCATGTGAGCGTACTTTGTGCATTTATCTTCCACTAGTTCTCATTTTGTTGACGGGGGAAGATGAACAGAGCGGTGGTTAGGTGGGAAATAAATGAAAACCGCGTCCTAAATGTTTTAAACTCACAGAGAAAGGAAAGTAATTAACTGAGGCCGTGCCTGTGGAATCCACCCAGGTGTCCCTGCTGCACAGATTTGTATTTAATACTGGATGATACCGGGATGGGATCTGTGTTAAGTATCTAAGCTACATCAGATATCAAACACTGGCTCTGTTTACAACATTTTTTTTCCACCTTCCAAATTCTTGAAACAAAACAACAAGAGGGTTTGTAAGCGTGAGAGAAAGATGTGAAAGAGAAAGAGACAAACACATGGAGAGAGAGAAAGACAGATGCAGGGGGAGAGAGGGAGAGAAAGCGAGGGCATTGACAGTGATAGAAACTGCCCTGGCCTCTCCCCTGGTCTCCTGAGTGGCAGGGTCTGTGCCAGCCTGTCAGCCTGTCTGTCATCACCGTTGCTTAGTATTCTCCTTAAGACCATCTGCCTGCTCATTATACACAGGCTCTTGTTCTGGACTGACATGTTTTCTTTACATCGATATTTTCATTGCACCTCAAACGTCCCCTTTTCCCCCCACTGAAGAACGGGAGGGCAGTAAACTTGCCCATGAGGCATATTTTGAGATGGAATAATATTTCATAAGAAACTTTTCTTTATCCTGGGTGATACTGTGATATGATATGGACAAAGAAAACAAATGACCACAATGTGTTTTATCACAGTGACAAAAAAAAGAAAAAGAAAAAAGGTTTATACAGTAAATGCTCTACCTGCTAGCCGGGGCCATTCTTCTCATATCTCAATTGCTTTCACAACCAACTTTAATTTCCTCTAAAAGACGACATTATCAGAAGCCAAGGTTAAAGGAACGAGCCAATTTAATAACGATCTTAGCTGTGCTATCTGCCGGCTGGAGGATGAAGCAGCCAGCAAAACAAGATCAAGAAAAAGTGCTATTAGTACTGCAGTGTCATTGTGTCTTTGGTGAAGTATGGGAACTAAGAGAGATGCACAGCCAATAGACAACACCACAACTAACAATAATCCATTACTGGGGAAGACATTAAATTATAATTGAAAAAGAAAAACTCAGATGGCTTTATATCTTTGGGAAAGGGGAAAGAAAGGATGCTGTGAATAACAGCAAAATGGTAGAAGTCTGCATTTCTGTCATAAAGGCAAATTCAAGACAGAATTTCAACATTAACACAAAGGGTCACCAACCCAAGATGGATGTAATATTTTGAACATGCCTTTATCTACCTGGATTGCCCAACCCCATTATACAAAAGCCCACTCTCAATGAAGTAGCCTGAAGAGAAATTCTTTTCCTGTAATTGGGTGTGAACATTGTTTTCTATAATAATACGCTGTTGGGTGGGAATATTCCCACAGAGCATGTGCTTTCATGTATCCTATTCCATGTTATCTGTCAACTTTTCAAAGAGAGGAGGGCTGTCAGTGGTACGAAAGACCCCTGTGCTCACTGTGTCACTCTCATTATAAGCCTAAAAAACAAGACAGATATTCAATTTAGATAAGTCCCCAGACCATGCTTTCCTCGCCTACATGAGACAATGCTCTATTTCTCTCGACCATGCTCCACAGAACATGGATGCCGCATTGTCCCTCACTCCGACAGGACTAAGCAGAGGAAATTTCCAATTATGGATCGAAAGGACAGTGAGGAGAAAAGCGATAGAGAGCGAGCAAGAATGAGAGAGAAAAAAAAGGCCATGGAGGTACCTTTAAAAGGAGTCTCTCCTTTTGTTTGGTCGCCTTGTAGTTTTTATATTTATCTAAACTCTGACAGGAAAGTTGATTTCCTCAGAGTGTTGGGCTACTCGCAGCAGCAAAGGAGGAAGTGTGGGGGAGAGATGGAGAGACATGAGATAAAAAGCGTGCAAAACGAAAGGTATCGACAGCCAGAAATAGAGAGGAATGCATCACTGAGAGTCCTGAATGCTTTCTCCATACCTCCTGTGGGCAAGGATAATGATTAGGCATGAGGAGAAACCCAGACTGTTTGTGTAAAAAGCCATTGGCCGGTTACTGACTTCCAAGCTAATACAAAAACAATAACAAACTATTTATATAAATAACATTACTCTTCATGTGCTCATCTTCGTATGAGAACATGATGATGACAAAAGGATTTGAATTGAAACAGCTATTATGTATGTACTTCCTATGTTTCTGTTTTGGATCTGTTTTAAGCTCATCTGTACAGTGATATGTATAGTGATTTAATGTATAATATATAGGTTTATTGTCTTTGTTATGTAATCAATTTATAGCTGACTGATATCATAATTACGCCTCTGTATATTGTCAGAATATACAACATCTTTCTGCTTTATAAACCATGTTTACAAAACCACAGATCATCTATTTGAATTTGTCTGTTTAGATAACAACCTGTTCTCCAATCGTGCAAACACACGCGCACACATAACATATCCTTCCCAAAACAAGCTGTTCGGCTTGCAGTAATGAAAAGGGAGTCAACTGCCTTCAGGTGCCGCTGTGCTGATGTGTGTTGGCAGGCGCTGCCTTCACCAGTGTAGAAAAACACAGAGAAATCTGCTCTGCTGTCCTGCCTCTCTCAACCATGGAGGACAGCAGAGACTGACTGACAGGATTTGGAGCAGCGTCTGGGATCCACAGCCAAGACCCAGACCACAGCAGCCTGTGTCTGTCTGAGAGAGAGAGGGAGAGAGAGAGAGAGAGAGAGAGAGAGAGAGAGAGAGAGAGAGAGAGAGAGAGAGAGAGGCTCTTCACTCTCCACTAGGTCCAGATGAGCCACTGGATCTGTCAGCACCAGATGCACGGTTTGTGTAAACGTGCATGTGTGTGTGTGTATACGTGTGTATGTGCCCTTTAAAAGTGTAAATTTGTTTTTGGTCTATTCTGCTTCCAACATTGTGAAACTGATGGCATATTCCCCATCCTTATTTGATGTAGATTTAGGCTACATAGCACAGGGTTATAGTCTAATCTCACCACATGAATAGAGGAGCCATGTGGACAGCTGTTAGAAGCAAATCATATTACTCAATGACTCTTTGGTGTGCCTCAGAACACCGGGAACAGCCATGAATATTTCCTCAAGTTAATGGAGGTGCCAGCATTAATATTCACTGAGTGTGCTGTGATTTACAATGGAACAGACCATCGCAATATTCATCGGGGGTGCCCACCGTTCCCCCGGCAGACAAGCTAGGGCCTCCATTTCAGCAACCTCAGACAGTTCAAAGGGCACACTCAGGCCAGGGCCAGACCTGAATATTAAAGCCACTTAATCCACTGTACAGAAACAGCTTTGCCCACCTGCTGTCATAAACCTCATGAGCAGGGCCTTGTTATGCAAGGTTCATGTAGCCCACTGACACAGGAGGCAGTTCTGATTATAGGGCACAAAACCAATGTGGAGATTTCAGAGGCTCATGAGGGACCTATCATCAATATTCATGAAGGATTCCGGGGCTTCCCCACTGTATGGCAAAGCCTATGTTAATATTTATAAGGTTAGGATTATGATCTGCCGTGGGTGTGGAGAGTAACATGGGGAAGCCCCTCCTTCTCAGCAATGACAGAGAGGGAGATGCTGAAATTTCAGGACCATGGAGAGTTCTCTGTGATTCTGTGCGGTACAGACCTTGTTAACTTGATTACATGGAGGCTTTATGAAGGTGAAAGTGAAAACATTTACCACAATTTTGCAGCTCCTGTCTTTTTATATGAGGTTTAAACATTCAATAGTCTTACCTAACTAATGTTACTTGTGTCATATCATATGATATATCATATGATCATAAATGCAGGCTACAACAAACCAGACAGCAATGTGTGAGATTATGGTGAATTCACTGCAGAAAGTCATCATGCAGATCAATCGTCTATAATTAGCTGTAATTAATGAAAACACAAAAATAAAACTGCACTCAATTGTTGAGAAGATGCCAAAGAGGAAAACTACCGGCTTTAGCTTGATTGTGGGTAAAGCAGACAGCCAACAAACTGTAGCTCTGTTCTTCAATAAAGGTGCAGTGGTCAGAGTAATCTGCAAAGGAGAGAAAGAGGCAGCACCGCTGATTGCTTGTTGAATCAGAGATGAACTGAAAAAACCCTGTGAGGTTTACTGTTACTGTTCTTCCAAACTGAGCTAAAACTAACACTGTCTGGTGCCAAAATAAAGAATACACTAAAACATAAGCGGTCAATAGGACAAAAATCTAAACTGAAAATAAAGTGAATCCTGAAACACCACAGAAAGTAAAACTTTCTAAGGACTAAAATAAGTCTCAAACTGATAAAATTATAATGATCACAGCAGGTCCCAAACCAGCACATATGCAAACAACAAGAGACAGACTGTTTTCCTCTGAGTGAATGCAGCAGTTTTACAAACTGTAAAATAAAAGCAGTTAAAGTGCAGTAGCAGCAACAGCAGCAGCAACACAGGCTCAGCAGAGGGCAGATGTCCCAGCACATTGCAGAGCACAGATAGCTTTATCAGGACATTAACAGAGCAGCGTTCAGCACAGAAGCCAACAATATCAAGTCAGCTAACAAGTGGGCCAACTGGCCAACAAGTCAGCCAGAAAAGCAGAGACACAAACTGTAGAGGGGGGCAATCAAGCCTGAAGTTTGGAGCAGCGTCCTCCTCTTAAACACCGTGTGACCGTACAACTTGACCAGGAACAACTGTCAGTCAAGCAGATAAAAAGATAAAAGGCAGAGAGATAGCAGTTGCAAACTACTGATTGCTGCAGACATAAAGAAAAATTTTGCTTTGACCAAAGAGTCAGCCTAAGCCCAGCTGTCTGCCCTATGTCCTGGCCTGAACTTGTTGGCTCAGTCGTTTTGCTCCAAGAAACTATTCAGGCCTCGTGCTCTGGCTCCCTCCTCTCCTGCTAACACACACACACACACGCACACACACTCTCTCTCTCTCACACACACACAGACAGACACGCACTGTACATGCCAACCACCCCACACAGTCCCACCCCCTCACATACACACATTCATATGTAAACATCCAGAGACAGGCTGTTCCCCTCTGAGTGAGTGCAGCAGAGCGCAAGCTGCTTAATAACTGGCAATGATGGGCTGCTCGGTCCCAGTCGGAGACCAACCTGAAGCGCTCTGCCCAGAATGTCAACTCTACTCACATCAATTACCACTGACTGCTAGCCTGCCTGCACCACAGCACTGACTGACAACTAGATAGCACTCTCACTACTGTGGGCTATAGTGACTTTGGATTTAGGTTTGCGGTCGTCACAATGTCAAACACCTGCTCCCACAAGTGTCAAGTAGCCGCTCGGCTTCAGAGGCGACTCTCCAGAGCCTGTTTACTGTGAATAAGGTGCACTGGGAAGAAAAAAGGCTTGGGGGTTACAGAGAGAGGCTGAACTTAGACAGGTGGCGGTGTAACCGAGAAACAAGGAAGAGGACAGGAGAGGAGTGAAATGATGTACTGAATAATCCTGAAGTTGTAATAGATGTGAATTTTTCTATCTGGGTATTTCTCTTTTAAACCAGAACTGATGTACTGATAAGCCAGCAGTATGCTGTCACAAGTATTCCTAGGGCTAGTAAACTCACATGCCTAGCTCAGTAACCCAGTGCTTACTGCCAAGTCAATTATCAGTCCAGTGGGTTGCTAGGCAAAGCATCATCCAATATCAAAAAACTGCTTAAAACTTAACATGAGGTGAATATGCCGCCAAACTAATTTAACTCAAACATACAAACATCTGCCAATCACATGGCAACCAATAGCATTAGAGCATTGCAGTACATCAAAAAGCAAACAAACTCACAAGACATCCTAAAGAAACGTGAGCTCGGCCAGCCACATTTAATAACTCACAAGTAATTCAAAAGCAAATAACCGTACATAGGTGGACACAGTGGAGCTGGAGCCAAGAGCAAATGCTGGCAGACATACCATAAGGCGCTGTGACTAATGCATTGCCCACAAGATGATCTGTCAGGCTGCAATAAACCAACTCAAAAGAAACATGTAACAAACTTAGTCAAATTCATGCTAGAAAAGTTGCACAGCACTGAGTCAAAATTCAACTTGACTGTCTGTTAAAGAGCAGAGCACACACTCATAGAACTGGAGTTATATCCCTGTAACATTAAATTAAATAAAAATTTAAAAGATCTTTTAATAATAAACTCAATATACCTCAACATAGGAGCACAAGAGCATCAGATTGCTCTAAATACTGAATTACCCACCTGCCAGCAGCTGTGGCTACAGATAGGATGTTTGCCAGCAACACAAGACGCTGTAGCATATTTAGAAACACTTGCAATGAATAACCAAAAGAAAAAAAAAACACAAAACATATTCATAACAGTTAACCTCTTAACTTTGTGGTGAAATGTGGGCAACAGAATCTTAAGCTTGGTGAGAGGATATTTCTGACTCCATTATCCTCTGCCTTTGACCTGGCTTTGTTTAAATTATGGTTTAACAGGAAGTACATGATGTTTACCCAAACCAAAACAAAACAAAACAAATGAACTGCCAGTCACCTCACTCGACTTTTATTTTCTAAATCCTGGCCACCTAGAGTACCACCTCCCACTTTTCTGTAGCCCAGAATGGATCACTGACTGTGAAGTAGCTCATCTTGTCAGTAAAATTAACATCAGCCCAACTGGCTCGAGTGGACAGCTGTCAACCTTCTAATTTAGGGGGTGTCAGATATTGTTTACTTTAACACTGTCAGACCTGACTTACCGGTAGGTTGTCATTATTACCGTAAGTCAGAAATGATGTAGCTGTCTTGAATAAATATTGTTATCTGTGAGAATAATTATATTAAAATGTTGAAGGATAGTTCTAGTGTTACTCTATCAATCATTATAAAAAAAATAAATAAATAACTCAAAGACCAAAACCAATACTAGATCCATTGGTATTGTCTGTGTAGCCACAAACTAATATAGCTTATGTTGCTTTAGTCACTGTTGTTCAAACTCTATTAAAAACACACGAAAGAGCCATAGATATGTGTTGGGAGATACATTCCTTCATAATACTGAACATGACCAGGGTATACTGAAATAACTCCACACCTACATTTTTAATCTCTGTGTTGGGCAGACGTGACTACACATGCTATACAGCACCACTGTATATTATTAAACCCCTCCAATGTAATGTTGAAGTTTGGATAAATCCAGTTCTTCTATTGTAAGCTTATGAAAGGGATTCCTGTGGGTTTGTAAATGATGATTAGAGACCCCAGGCCTTGGTCTGCATGCTCTGCTGCTATTGTTCTTGCAACCCTTCAATAAGACAGTTCAGTTCAGGGGGGGATTTCCACAAGGTCCGTGTTGATCACATCTGGCCCTGCACTGGCACAGGCCCTTTATGATAGAGAGCATGAGGGTCTCCCATCTCTCCAGACTCTAATATACAAGACCTGCTCCTTTTGAAATTGACTGTGACCTCTGCCACACTTGCAATGGACTAGTGCTCTCCACTGTATGGGATTTCTGATCTCCCTCTGCCATTCTCTCTGCTCTCTTATCAGTCGTGTTCTATTTTTCTGCTGGGATATTAAAGTGTGCACAGTGACACTGGCACACTCATGAACACTTAATTCTTACACAGACGCACATGCTCGCACGTGCAACATAGACACTGATGCTAACACATACACACACACGCACAGGCAGTGAACTCTAATGGGCACACACCGCGCTCAGACATGAAGTTGTGAAAAATGAGACAAGCTTCTTTGTGGAATGTCTCAATTTAATAACTTATTTCCATTCTGTTTGTTTTCGTCATCAGAAAAATATTTGAATCCACGACAGAGCTCTACTGTTACACAGCGCACTGAGTATACTGTACTGTACTTTCAGACTGCAGATCCACATATGGCAGTTTAGGCTCCTTGGCAGAAGGAAAAATATCAAAAACTAACTTCATCTCATGCAGTAAAGATTCCTCACATGGGCCATTCAGACTGTGATTAATTATAGCGAACACACACAAATTCCCATATGTGACAGCTCACATTTGAGCATATGGATTCTCACATTGCATCTGTGTCATATTCTGTTCCAGCCATTGGTTGTTTTTGTGTGTTCTTCTTAAATGACAGACACTGTGTATGCGTGTGTGCTTAGATTGTGTCAATATCTTTGTTGCTAAAGGTGTCGTTATACTCAAGTGTGAGTGTGTGTGCATGGCGTGCGTGGGGGGGGTAATAAATCATGATCTGAATGTGGACGTGGCTGGGGTGCCAGAGCTCACTCTCACTGCCACCTCAGACATGCTGCCTATACCAGCCAACCTGTCCCATTTCATAATCAGAGGTGCAAATGGATTAATATAATTGATGATTACCACAGATTAAATTGTTTCTTGTGACTAATGAAATGTCATGTGTTGCTCTGGGTGCCGTTGGAAAACTGTTGATAGAATGTTCCTATTAAAAGCAGGCCAATGTTATCAGGGTTTACAGGCAAGCACTGGCCCTGAGCAATACCACCAGACATGGGCTAGACAGTCTTTCTATAACTTCTTTAGCATACACTATGTTCAAATGTAAAAGGTGGTTGCTTAACAAACTCTATGGAAGTCAAGTTCTCCATGGTTTGTGATTACAGCAGCTTTATACCTGCTCATGCGTTAGGAGTGCTTTTCTCCCGGAAATACAACAAGCAGCATGAAGAACCTCTCAGTTGTTACCTGTTCTGCTTCCAGGAAAGACATGCAGATCACTTTGTGGCAAAAGAGCGGCGGAGCAGTTAGCACTTCATTACCATGGTAGATTGTTTCGCAAAGACCTCAGGAACAGAAGGCAGCTGGATTACATAGTAAAGCCATGTTTTCCATTTGAACGGATTGTGTGCCAGACTGCACACCTACGCATTGGGAATATGACTTAAAGCGGAAAACACAGATCCAGCCAATCATCTTGCCACGTTCAACTCCTTGTCTTGGGGGCTAGAACTGACAGAGAGCTTTGCTTCTAACATAGAAGTTAAATAGCAGCATACTATACTTTGATGTAATATTTGGTATCTACTTTCTTTTTCTGAATAAACAAAACAGCTGTACTAAATCACCATTCGTATTAAGATGGGACCTGGTAAATGAGAATAATGGCACTCAAATTTGCCATGGCACATAAGAAACGGATTTAACGCCCAGATGTGCTAATAATTTTATTAAAATAAAGATATCTCAGAAGAAATACAGGCCAGGCTTTCTGTTTGACTTTCTCTGTTTCTTTGTTTTGGAAATTTTTTTGACCAGTGGAAGGAAAACATGTGGGGCGCTCAGATATCAACATATCATACAGCGAGCCCAGCAATAAGAAATGTATGTATGCAATACAGTATGTCTGTAAAAGCCTTAATATAGACATACATTGTTCCTAAACTGGAATATGATTCGTTAAATACCTATTTAAAGATAAACACAATGACAAACAAACTGACATCTTACATACATTTCTGTTTGTATACGCGTTAGTCCTCATCCAAACTCATACATATACTCCCTACTTACAGTACATATCATACATTTCACTGACAGCTCAAACAATCTGTAAATTCTGCTGTCACAGGTTCATGCCTTGTTGAAGGTTGGATGAGGTGCCAACTCCAAAAGGAACCCGTGAGCAAAATACATTAAGCAACAACATGCCTCTCTGGATACACATAAAGGCTAGCATTGTGTATTCTGAGCAAAGGGAGGAAATGAGGAATAGAGATGAGGTCAAAGGCAGTGACAGGAAATGAGTTCTGTTTGTCCTCTGGCACCTGAGTACTTCGTAAACCCGATATGTGTGAGAAATATGCAAGGTATATTACAGGGGCCTCTGAGGCCTCAAGGAAGCATGTGCATAAGTCTGAAGGCAGCTGTTATGACAGCAATAGGCATGTAATTATCTCTTTCTAGGGCTATCACAGACACAATAGGCAGGCACATCCAGACAGATGTGTACAAATGTAACAGAAATATGCATATAAATGTCAAATAAATGTCATACATTCATGTATCTTAACAATATAGACACTCAAATACACATAATTACCAGCATGGGTGCGGATCTGTAACCTTCAACAGATATTCTTTGGGTAACCAATTCAGTAACTCTAAAACACTGCAACAGTTACACGGCCCTGATGTTTCAAAATACAAAATTTATGTTTCTTACTTTTTTAAGTGTGGTGTATGGTTCTGCATGTGATACAGTGTTTACTCCTCCCAGCTACATCCTCTGTGTCTCAGGACAGAAAAGGAGAGGAGACTGCAGTGTTTAAAGTGGGCGTTAGACAGTCTCCCTGGAGTTTCCAGCCTCAGGAATCATTATCAACAACGCTGGCACATCAGAGACAAGGATGCAAGTGTGTTTGCATGTGTGTGTGTGTGTGTGTGTGTGTGTGCACCAAAGTGTATGTAGTATGTGTATAACATAGAAGTGACAAAAAAAGAGGCAAAGAGAGGAAGATGGAAGGTATGTACAAGGAGGCCATCATTTGTAGAATCTTAAGTATAACATGTCTGCAAGGGCCATTTTACTCCATGGAGCGGCTGCTCTGTCTCAAAGCACCTACCAGGCACTTGTGGCTTTACATGTAACCAACCCACTGCACTGCTGAAAAAAACAAAAACATAGCAAACGTGTGAACTGGTGCCCAGTTGTCACGCTTGTTGACCTCAACACGCTGACTACAGGACACACATGCTGCACTGTATAAGTGGTTATGAAAAAAAAATCTTCCTCATCAAATTAATAATTGACATCAGTCTGCAATATCCCGTAAAATGCGGTTTAAAGTGTTTGCCTGCTGGTCACAAGCAATATTCAAATATCTTCCGCAAGTCAAAAGTTTATGAAACAATGGAATGGAACTTTTAAAATAATGATAACCGGGCCATGGGATGTATGGCGGTACATCTCAAACCAACACAGCTCTTTGTCAATGACTGGAAATCAGCATTTTTAATGGGCGGTACTGCTGAAGTAAAATTGGATTATTCAGTGGAAAGGGTCCTCAACTGATGATGCAGCATTCACCAGCCCGGTATTCAGTGTTTCATCATAGTATACTCTGGATATTGAAGCTTTAATTTGATACAGCAAATCACAGCAATCATTCACTTTGTGTGTGTTAACAATAGAAAAACAACATATCAGATATCAACTTTAAAAAACAGTAATTTATCTCTGTAGATGTAATATAACTGTTCCAGTTAGCATGTAACTAAATATCGAATTAAAATATCCATCATCTCAGTCTTTTGATTGTGTTTTCCTCATTTCAACAGGAGCAGAAGCTAATGGTTGTGCTTAACAAGCTAGCATCAGTCCTTTGGCTTATGTGCACTTAAGTACAACACATGAGCTAGGATGAGCAGGCTTTAGTACTCAGTAATCTTTTGCCTCAGTCATTTTGTCTTAAGTTGATTAAATATAGCCTCACTTTTGTGTATCTTCGGCAGGATGGTTAACAGTGATAATGTCATCTGAAGTCTTTTATTTGGGAAAACAATAGACTGGTCAGTGCATTTATTTTGCATCTTAGAAATCTGATTCATTTATAATTTCCATTTCATACTTTGACTGTTCTTCTGTAAACTAGATTTACCTCATGATAAGTGTACTCAGAGCTAGCAGTCACAGAAAATTACATAGGAACCTTCAGATGATCAGTACCCGACGTGTGTTTGGGAGCTTGCTGACAAACTCTTGTGCCACTGTGCATTGAGTCGGTTATCAGTGACTAATGCTACGACTCCTCACTTTATTGCTCTTATTTTTCTTAATCTCATCATTAGGCCTTCATTGCTGTTTCTAATCGTCAACTTGTCAGCCCAGCTGCTTCCACTACTGGTTGGTTCCTCATGCACTGCAGCCATTCCATATAATGTTTTCTCTCTACCATAAATGGATTATTGGACTTCCACGGTCAATAGTAAGCAGTTAGACGGGCTACGTGTGTTGAGCACACCACGAATAGACTGTGACTCTAGTCCCACTTCAGCCCCACTTCCTGTCATATGACATAAATATAAGCAAGACTTTTGACACAGTACAATAAACATATTGATAAGACCAATAATATAGTATGGCTGATACATGTCTGATCTTATAATATTATTACTGCAGTATCATGGGTTTTGATACAGTGCTGGCTTTCAGAAAAAACATTCATTGGTACTCTGCCATGTTAAGTGTGCATACAAAAATATTTTGGATGCAAGGTATATATCTCTCTATTTACTGTGTTTGAAAAAATCATTTCAATCATTGGTTTAATTGAGTGTGGTAATGATAAATAAGTAATATTACAATCATATAATTCTGTACTGTTCTTTCTAATCTGTGATCTGGTGGTTTAAGTCTGAGACTGGCACATGGGGTGTCATTGTGTTTTTAGGTGCTGCTTCTCTTCTGTGCAATAACACAGGTAATTTCCACCGTAAGAGTGCGCCTAGATGGTTTCTACCTGGGTGAATACCATTGCAATGTATCGAAAACATCTGCCATAATGATTCTGGCCGCAGGCTGGATGCTGCCTTTTATAATTGGTAATTTATTAAGGCGACCTGTGCACCATTAAGCCTGCCAAACTTACCTGCCACAGATGCATACACATTGCATGTACAAACAATCTGTGTCATCAAAACCTCTGACCTATGTTAACGCTGGAAAGGTTAAAGTAGTTGTGTGGTTCCTGTATGCAAGTTAATGGTTGTAAGAGTTAGATAACCTCTGAATTAAGATTGAATGACCTTTTTGAGCAGACTTTGGGGAAAATGGCTACACTGCTGATTAGAGGCTGACTTTGGCCCTCAATGCCCCTCACCCAGCCATTCCCATGCGTGCTTTGAGTGCTTTTGCATTCTTGAAATTAGTCCAAGGTAAAAGACAGGCATTTTGCTTCAGTATTACAAACCATTAGGTTTGCTATCATGCCTGGAATGACAACAACATATATTATGTTTTCTCCTGTAATTCAGGTCTGTTTTAGATGGAGCATTTGTTGAAGTCAGCTTATCAGGCTGCCTCTCTCAGACGTTGTAAGAGCAAAAGCAAGGAGGGGCCCAGAGCAAAGGGAGAAACTCAGAGAGAGGAGAGAGAGAGAGAGAGAGGGAAAAGCGGCGGCGAGAACAGCATAACAGGTCAAAAAAAAGCCACCCAGACTGTGGGTCATGTCAGTTCATGGCCTCTTAAGATCGTCTTGTCACAAAACACACAATGAGGACTCACCTTGATCAGGAGGAGCAAACTTGACCAAATTTTCTGCTTCCTCTTTCAGCTGACCTCAAACAACGCCAGTGTTGTACTCTGAAGAGCTCATAGAAGGATTTTATATAAATCTGCCTACAACACAGGTTTGGATGTCATATAAAATAACACTGGTTTCTTACAAATCCTGCGTACAATCTACTTCTCCACTTTCAGGCAAAACATAAAAACTGAGGGTAATTGACTACTACATTGCTCTCTCTGCTCTGTTGCTGGTGACCATAATGCAGATTCCTCTTTTAACAGATGTTTGCCATGTAATTTACACTATTATGCAGTAAAAAAAATGCAATCTGTAACTTTATGGTGAAAGTCAAATTATAAAAACAAAGCCAAATACAATAGTAAGAATAGCTTCTAAAATTGCTGACTCATATTGTGTTTGGTTCATTAAGCTGGGAAAGAAACAGTTCAGGACTAACACACTGATCTCGTGAACCCAAGCTGCAAGGTCCTCTCATATAAGTCGCGTGGGAGCTCATCAGCACAAGTGTGCTGGCGAGCAAACTGTCGCTGCTATTGAAGTATAAACACGGAGCCCCGAGAAACTTTTAGGAAATCACAAAAATAAGCCTCAGTTGAGAGAGGAGCATACCGTAGAAGCTGTTGACAGCAGAGACAAGCGTGTGACTGCTGATAGGTGAATTATGACCAGAAAGGATGTCACTCATCACTTAAAAAATATATTTTGGAGTAGAACTCATGTTTGTCCAGCCATTACCTGGCATGTCTGCTGTATTAAAACTGATGAACTACTCTTGGATTGGAAGGAAGAATATATGACTATAGATATCCTATCTTGGGAAGGCAGAGCTGGAGTGTGAGGTTTGGTTGGATATCAACTGGCTAGTAATCATCATCACATATGCTGACTTGGACAAGGTTGAGATGGTTCGCGCGATGACTAATCTAAGAGCTGATTTGTTTTCAGGAGGCTGGTTTGTTGCAGACATATCTGTGAACTTCCATCTGGCGACACAATACCATCAGCACTGTAATTCGTGGTCCCTCTTCCTCTTTGATTTACAGTAATCCTGAGAATCTTTCCATCACGCACCCTTATCGCATTTCTAAATACGGGTGCACTGGCTGAGCACGTGACACCTCAGACCGTTCCTTTTTCATAATTCATATTTGCTTTGAGCTCGCTGGCACTCAACGACCTTGCATTTTCATCTTTGACTTCAAAACTATCTTCAATAGCGACACAGTGCAGCCTATCTGTTTCTGCACAAATCCGCTTCTCCTCACATGGTTTACCTCTACCTTAGTTCTAATTCTACACATATCTGAGGTGAGCTATAGTGAGGAGGGCTGTCCTTTGACCACTGGACTGTGATTCATTATCAGCCTACTAGTTAGAGGCTAAACTATTAGTACACTCGGCATGCTGACAAAACTTGACACTATTACAGTGCACTAAGTGACAGTGCTAGTAGTATTGTGCCATGTGTTATTCGTTTAATTAATCTCATACTGCCTTAGCTAGCATTTTTTATGGTCTGTTGATGCATTTCAAAACTACAGAAAAACTGGTTTATATAATAAATGTATAAAATTGTGCAGGTATCTAAACAAACTCAGGTATAATTGCTTAAAGGTAAAAATTAAATAAATAACAGGCTTTGTGATGCCTTTACGTATCACTTTGTAAATTTTCTGCTTTGAACTAATGTGATGATGTGCAGTACCTTAAAACATTATACTTTTCCTGGTGCAACATAAGGCCAGGTACAGTAGGAAAGCCTCAGCAGAAAGATAGTCCTGCAATGGAGGAACAAAGACATGAAAAATTATTGTGTTTTTCAGTATGTATGTTAATTCTCAAGCTGACATTGAGAGGATGGGTGGGCATCCCTCTAGATAGCGCAGTACTTCTGACTAGGCTATGGTAATCTATCACAGCGCATTTCCCTGTGTGCAGTTGTGTGTGCATTTCATATGTCTATCCGCGTGTTGGGTGCCATGTTTACGTCCATGTGTGGTGGTGTGATGTATGCTGCAATGGGACTCTGCAGGTGCCTGGATAAATCTTACTCCACCTTTGCTTCGCCAAGCGCAGGGACATAGAGGTGGTGGAAGAGATCAGAGAGGGTGGGGGAGATGTGGTAGGAATAAAAAGAGAGAAATGCGGAGGACAGATGAATGTAGACACATTTCATTCCCAGCCTCACAGGGAAAAACACTACGGTTGCAGAAAGTACGTCAATATACAAGGTTTTCATTCATGAACATCAAAAGCAGCCCTGATTCTCCATATTGTTATGAAGAACAAAACCTCTTCATTTTGAAAAACTTGGCAAAGATCATCCTTTTATCTCAGACTTTTTCTGCTCACCAAACCCCTGAGACAAAAATCAAATGCACTAATTCTCCCAAAAACCAAGATCCAGGGGCTGCGCACAGAAGAGCAAGCGGTTCGACCTTTTCCTCGTTGCTTCCTCAAACAGGATCAGCGAGTATGAATCAGGCGATGTACCACCATGCAGTCATGAGCCATACTTTCAGCACTTCTCGCCTGTATGTGGCGTGGGCGGCGAGGGAGGAAGAGGTGGGATGACAAATAGTGGCAACTTCTGAAGCCATTGGGGATTCTGCACCACAATTGTTGTTGAAAAGAGACATTGTGGAAATAAACTGCCACAAGCAAAACCCCTGTTGAATAGCTTTTTCCCGCTTCTCCCAGGCTGCTGACGTTCCCTCTGCTTCCCTGTCTGCATACACTTTTACGCCGTGGAGAGAGATCTGCAATAACCCGAGAGAAGTAGGTAGGTGTCAACACAGACAGAGTTCAGTGAATCAGAGTGCAGCAGGTGATGTAACTAAAGAGTGAGGTGCTGGTCATAGAGCTGATGCAGTGCAATGAGTATGCATAACTATAATGGCCGATCATCACGCGGAAGTCTGTTAAAAGACACCCTAGTAATCACCCTTCAGCGTGCCCCAGCCCACCCTATCAGTGCATCCTCAATAACAAGACAGGAAGAGCTATTTGTTTCCTGAGTCCATTCTACACCTGGCTCCGGGGACATGCTCCCCTCTGTTGCTGGTGAATGAGATAGCCTTTCACTGGGCTGTATAACCTTTACGAGCTTCCCTCACAGACAACACAATGTGTGCAATCAAATCTGACTCACTCAAATAAAAGACACTCCTGAAATGAAAGAATGTTCTGGTATTACACAATCCAGATGTGTTTGTGGCACAGCGTCTCGCCAGAGCGGCTGAATTCTGTGAATTACATAAATAAAACAAAATAAGAAAACACTTTTGCACTTACGTGACACCTGCTCTGTTTGCTTTGATTTCACACAACACACAAAGCTTTTATCTGAGAGCAGGGAGGAGGGGAAAAACAGCTTTGATTTTGGGAGGGGGCAGACATATTGATTTTCTTGACATTGGGCTCTCCTTGGCATTAGAGGTGCTCTTTCCTCTCAGCTCTGATTACTTATGTGCAGTGTAAGCTGGGCTTTTTAATCTTATCTGTAAAGATAAAATAATGGTAAGAAGCCATCTGCTCCTTTAATAGAAGAGCACCTCTAGCCAGCTATCAAGTTCTTATCAGGGTCCATGGAGAGTGCTGTAGAACGTACTGGAATGTCAAGCGGTCAATAGAACAACACAATACGCAAGCTATTTTCCCTTAAACAAAGACAGCCGAATGGTGGACTGTTTTTCTCACTAGATCTATATCCCTTACAGGTTAATATCAAACTAGTGGAGCTTTTCAAAAAAGACAACTCAAAAAGAGGGACAGAGACCTCATATATAACAATACAGAAATTTTAAAACAAGGAGAAATAGGGCTGAAAATAAAACACCTGTCGAGTGAAAAATAAATGTCAGGACATTTGGAGATAAAAGGCTTAGAGTTATCAGCCAGTTAAACATTACTTTTTTCAGTCAGCATCTCCATACGCTTCTGTTTTTTCCGGCCTCATCCCTCTGAGTGTACCACAGTGGCGGTGGTGGTTGCTGCAGTTGCGGCATTAACCATCTCTCTTCGGGCTAACTCCATCAGGGTGGAGCTATTGTCGGTAGGCTGCACCAATGAGGATGAGAATCTCTATATGCTCTACTGTAGAGCCATTTGTCAACACAGCTGAGGGTGTATGAAAGTGCTGTTCATCAAATGCAGTGATGTAGTGTGTGATGCTCATCAGAGAGCTGTCTAAGCAGGCTTTATTATTCACAGTTTTGTCGCATGGAGCTGTACTACACATAAGTGTTTATTTCTGTCTTGATAATGATAAGTAACTGTAGAATGTAGGGCTGTGCAGCCAGTTTGAGGCATTGTATGAGGGCTTGTACTGTATGTCTTCATGTATTTCACACAATCAGTTGGATAAAATCAAGCTGCAGCTACTTTCCTCCGAGCTCTGCTTCCCCCAGCAGGGCTCCTGCCCGGCAGTCTAAATCAAGATAGAGCTGTTGTCAACCATGTGGAGGGGGACAGGGAGCGTGTTAGCTCCACCAGATTGAATTAAGCTGAATCCCCCAAAGATCCACATTCAGGCAGGATTCAGGTCAACGTTGAGATGACGAACAGTGCTGTATTGATTTCTCCCAGTTCCCAATCATATTACTCTTCTTCTGCCGGCTAATTCAATTCCCTTACAGACAGTTCACAATTCAGTTCATAATTACGGTGATACCAAATTACAATGTATCTTGCCAAAGAAATTGGATTAGGGGCTTCAAACTGTGCTGTTTGATTACATCAAATACCTATTGTTGGGTGGGTCGTGACAAATTCGGGAGTGCCTGCTCACAGAGGCATAATGTGTCGAACCAACCCAGTTGGGGTAGTAATGTAACTACAACTGTTCTCACAAATTAGATTGATGTCATGAATAAATTAAGTGTCGTTCTCACAGAGGGATCAGTTTGTGCACTGAGATTCCTGCCAAAGTTTTCAAAACTCAATAACCTCCCCCCGCCCCAAATAAACAACTTTCATTTCCCTTTCTACGCGCTTCTTTTTTTATCCTCAAGAGGCAGTATCATGTGTCATGTAGGTCCATTTCTGGCTTTCATTTGAAAGTCATGGCAAAGGGCAGATGGCTCTCTACTGACAAGGAGCTCAGCCTGCAGCATTGATTTGTTTACTAATAGCTGATGGAAACCCTAGAGCACCTCTCCTCTTTACCACCAGCCATGGGGAGATGAATAATTAATGGCTTTTTAGCTCTTTTTTTAGCTATAAAAGGATTACTGAAAGTCCATTCAGTAATGTAATACAAACACTTAAAAAAGCCATTTCATGCCTGCTACAGCGCTACTTCTGGAAATCAGCCTCTTCTTGTGCAGACTTTAGAGTTGCGTTTCTGATAAGGTGGTACACAAAGGAGCTGTTAATGACACTGGTATGCTAATCTACAACTTTAAATATAGCAAATGAGCAGGTCCCTAATATCTGCACTTTCCCAAGAATGGTTTACATTTAATGAAAAATAATAACATGTTACTACAATACACAGCATGCTAAGTTGAGCAAATGGTAAGCCAGTTTTATGAAACTTAATGCAAACAAAAGACAATTGGTATTACGCCTCTCAGCATTACTTGGGGTTTAATAATAGCAACCATACTTAATAATGTCTGCCAAACATCACTTTGCTTACACACAGTAAAAGACAGACAATGGATGAGAGATAATTTAATCTTCAGATAAACCCAAAAAGCAGATAGAGACAAAGATCTTGCAGAGAAAACAGAACACTTTAATCTTTCTTCCCCCAAGGCTAGAGAAGGAGAGACAAACAAGGAGATGGAGAAAGAGAGAGACTGAGAACAGACAGACTGATAGAGACATTGATATAATTGAATGTGACTTATTCCCAAGACCCACCCAGCCCTATGTCCATCTGTAGGCAGCCTTGGACCCACCACAAGCACCCACAACAACAGCCAAACTCTCGCCCCTCCTCTCATTTACTGCACACACACACACACACACAAAGAGAACATCTGGAGTGTGCACCAGTGGACCTCGCCTAGTGCCAACCTGCCTAATAGCCTATGGAGTCAATTATAAGAGGGGAGAAATGTTCTGGCTTAATCGCTAATGGTGCCATCTGGATAATGGCAGATTTCAGAGAGGAACTTTTGCTTCTTCCTCTTACCTGGTCATCTGGGGATGTCTCATCTGATCACTGGCCTGTTTTTGGAGCAACAGAGTAGAACCAAAAAGACTAAACAGTTTTTCATATTTTAATGAAGTTCCTTTTTTCAGAGGCCAACTAGCTCGCTACAGTGATGCTGGAGTCTTCTGTGTGTATTTTAAGACACCATTTCATCCCTATTTCTACATTAAAAAAACAACTCCAACTGGGGAGCAGGGGAATTTTGTGAATTGAGTGTGTCACTGTATTTAATGGAAATTTAACAAATATTATCTTTCTGTTTGTTTTTGCACCGGTGGTGTAATTAACTGTCTGACCCGGCATTTCGTTACAGCTTTTCGATGAGAGCGGTAGCAGCTATTCTTTTTTAAAAACATTTGATAGAACAACTGACTTGGTTTATTTTTTGTTTGTTTTTTTGTTAAAATTCTGAACTTTCCTACAACAGTCAGTGTTGTGGCATTTTAAGTCAACACAAAACTCTATTGCCCAGAGCACATTGCAGCGGTATCAATTTCCCCTCTACAGCAGGTGATATTTTAACAAATGTGCTCCAGCAGCAGCAGCCAGTAGAGCTGAGGGCCAGAGAGGTACAGGGTTATTTATTGAGACCTGGGAGGAATGATGGCAGGGGCAATGGGCAGCCAGGTAGGTAGGCACGCAGGCAGGCAAGAGATGAGACGACACAGAGATTGTCCTAAAAACACTGGGGACTGGAGGGAGTCCAGAGGCAGAGGGAGAAAGACGACAGTGGGATGGTTGGGGAGCAGATAGATTGAAAAACACATTTACTTAGCGTCTGGCATAGCAGCGCTCACAAATCCAGCTTGGCATGAAGGACAATTTGGAACCAAAACAGGCGGCCCTCTAAATGAAGGACATCGAAGGGAATGAAATAGAGAATGAAAGAGAATTAACTAGCTGTGGAGGTGTATCTACAGTTCAGGTTAAGGAATATTAATATTCTTATTTGATATTCAAAATAAATACAACACCCTGATCCTGTAGCCTCTAGCCTATAAGGCCATTTGAGGCTCAGATATAACAGCTGTGTTTGTGAAGCTGCTTATATTAAAACGTTTGTTGCCGTTTACTGTGCTAATTTTTGAGGCTATAGTTAGTCCTGGCATATTAAACTGCATTATATTATTATGTATTATTATATTAATAACAAATCTCTGAGTATGCATGCGTAAACCAAACAGACTACAGAAGGACACTAGGATAGAAAGTCACTTGAAAATGCTCATGTCTGAGGGTCTCTTGCTGTCACAGAACAAGTCAAGGAGTGTCATGCTACTTTCACATTTAAAAGAGCACATCATCAAACACTTAATGGCATACAGTCATGACTCCTTAACATCAGGCCTGTTTTTTTCTTTTTCTTTTAAAACGGCCGTATATGCGGAGGAGGTTCTCATGGAAATTGGAAATCTAATCTGGCCAGATGGAGGCTGCACGCAAGCGTACATATGTTGTGATGACTGTGGTGATTTAGTACAGGAAATGACTGAACAAGCATGTTCTCAAAAAAGGGGGGGGGGGGGGGGTTTGAATACAGCACACTGCCTTGTATTACACTAAGTTTTTTAATAGCTCACACACCACAAACAAGAACACACAAAGTTTAAAGTGCAACAAGCACTAATTAGACTTCAGGAAACAACACAGCAGCACGAAATGACCAAGCAAAAAGTCAGACATCTGAAAACGCCATGCATGCAACATGTTCCGCATACTACTCAACTGAAAGCCTGACACTTCCAGGAAAGCTGTGACTGTGAGGTGAAACAAATGTGCATTTGATTTGTTATTATTTGTAAGGGAAGGGGTTAAAGAAATAAGCGCGGGGGCTAACGGCACTCTGACAAATGGAGAACGGGGTATATGAACCATGAAATGAACACTCTGGCAATTGGAAGGCAGGAGGCTTTCAGCACCATGGTCAGCAACAAAGTGCCTGCAACAGCTCACTGCTTGAGCGATGGTATTCACAAGGCTAAAGAGAGCTGGGGAGAACAACAGAGGACAACAGAAAAGGCAGAGGATTGTGGGAAACAGGGGAAGGTGGAGAAGAATCAAACCAGGTGAAAAACATGGGGGATAGGATGGCGTTTTGGAGATAAAAAAAAAAAAGGTGCATTTTTCATTCACGTTTTTCATTGGCTGAGTTTGAAAAACAACAAGAGGGAGTACACAGTGAGCAAGATCAATAATTTTATTTGAACAAGGACACACAGTGACTGGATGGTTTATTTCAAGCCAGAATAGAATAAAATAGAATAGGATAGATTTTGTTGAAAATAAGGTCAATCCAAGGTATGTATTTTTTTTTCCTTCCAGAGTCTGTAAAAGTAGCTGTCCTCGCGGCTGTCAGCCTGTCTGTCTCCAGGTAAGGTGTGCAGGAGTTTATCAGGGTAGAGCAGAAGGCAGAGCTCAGATAAAGTTGGAAGGAGAAAATAACCTCCACCACCTGGCTCCCCCACTGCTTGTGAATGTGGCTTTTTCTCATTAATTGTTGTTGTGGTGCCGTATACAGCCATTAAACAGTAAATAAGTCATTAACTATGCTGGCTGCCAGGGTGCCCCGGGCCAAGACCTGTATTTGTTGCAGAGAAATGGAAGTGGTGGGCCCTGCAGGCACAGGGGCCGAGGTTAATGCAGTTGGGTTGATGACGGACAGCCGGGG
Organism: Lates japonicus; assembly: GCA_033238685.1. Lineage (NCBI taxonomy): Eukaryota > Metazoa > Chordata > Actinopteri > Centropomidae > Lates > Lates japonicus. Next base: position 15,279 of record BRZM01000769.1, on the reverse strand, counting down.
CTCCACTGCACTCTCTCTCTCTCACACACACACACACACACACACACACACACACACACACACACACATATACATACAGTATGACTATTTGTCTAGATCAGATATGGAAAACACGACATCCAAACAATAATTTAAATGTATAATTTACTATATTATTAAATACTGTAATAATGTAATTTGCTAGCACACAGGTTAGAAGGTTACCCTCTGAAGTTAATACCTATAAACCTATAAAAACAAACAGCAAAGCACTGTCTATACAACAGTGTACTGAACCCAGCTTTCCAACTTTGTGGACAAAAGAAAATTAAAATTTAAACTTTCAACTACTGCAGCTAAAGTAAAATGGGAAAAAAAACAGTATTATTCAGACACTGAGCTGCACCAAAATACTTAGAATTGTCAAATGCTACTCAACATTTTTCTACAGCCTCAAGGGTCAGATAAAATGAAGTCCCTTCTCTTCGTCCTCTCACTTGAAAAAATGTCCTTTCTCCTCATCCTCCTCAAGCTACACAGTGGTGGATTAGTCATTTGTTTGTGTTTTATTCCTCTTTTTGTCCACTTTTACAATTTTAAATTGTACTTTGTCAACTTTTTCATGTGGAGACTGTGAAAAAAGACATTGTAATCTCAAGGTTAATGTTTGGTTTACACCACACAATGTTCAATATATACATAGAACTCAATTAATACTTTTTCTGATGTAAAAGGAAGTATATCATAAATTAAATTAATTTTAAATCCCACAATAATCATCTTGTGATAGAGCCACAGGTTCCAGAAAATATAAATTAGCATTATTATTGGCAAATATCAAAAGACAAGATGATGAAATAGAGTGTAAGTGCTGAATTAATTCAATTTCTGTATGATTTAATTTGATATTTTCTATACAAAATATATTACATTGCGGCCAAAAGAGACAAACATACTTCAGAATAAACAAGAAAATACACACATGCTACCATACACACCCAGCACAACAGAGCTGAGGTATAACACAGCCATTAACACAGCCATGCTATTGCTATGAGTATTGGTGACTGTACACAAACAATTTTATGTGGAGGGAGACCTAAAGCTAGAACAATCAACAAAATCAGAACAAACAAATGGGGGTTTATTTGAACTGACGACCAGATTTCAGTGATATGAGGAGTGCGTCACTGTTGTACTAAATTCCTGTTTGATGGTGATGTTGTTGAGGAGCGCTTGATATTGAATGTCTGTTTTTGATTGTGATGTTCTTCCTGGTTGTATTCATCTGACAGGTGCCACAGACACAAAGAAAATTTATGAAATTTTAATAATAAACCTAAATCTAAATAAACTTTGGTGTCCAGTTTTAACTGCATAAAGACTGATTGGGGCTCATTAGGTTTAGTTATTTAATAATAAATCTCTGAGTTTTATTGGTTTTTTTATTTCGACTGTTAAAGAGTCAAAACTGTTAATTGTTTATGGTAAAACATGAGGTGGACAAATGAAAAAAACAGTGAGGCTCATGGGTGATTCAGTTGCCTGCAAAGTTATTTTGGTCCACACACCTTCACAACTCTCAAAATCCAAACACATGCCAACTGAACTTTGCCAGACTACAGTGAGTGACACTGAAATTGTATGCAGGCTCTCCAAAGCTAATGATCAACCATCTCTACCACTGCTTTAAAAAAGATGAGTCAAAATAAACATCCTGTGGGCTGAAAAAACAGTCTTTAAAATCCATGTATTCTGGCTGAAAAAATATGGTGTCAAATTTGAAAGACAAAAAAAAAAGGCTGGACGCCAAAATGAAAACATCCCATTCTATCACTCAGTATCAATGAGAGATGGGGGCTGGTGTTATTCTAATAGGACTGTAATTAAAGCTTCCATCTCATCTCACTCTCATACTTGTACATGCTCTCTCCCTCTCTCTCTCAAAACACACACACACACACTCACAGACATATGCAGGGAAACACAAAAATTCTTTGTTCCTCCCACCCACCTCTAGTCTATCAAGGGGTGTGTGTGTGTGTGGTGGGGGGGTGAGGGAGGGGGGCTATAAAATCATTCTTAATTACACATTTGTCACATGAAAAGCATTCTGCCTACTCTGTATGAGCCCTAGCAGTCTGATTAATTCAGCAATCCTCATATTCCAACTGCTCATTATACACCAAACTTCCACTCCTCTCTGTCTTTTTCATCTATGTCTTCCCCCATTTCATTTTTTTTCCCCTCGTTCCTTTTGGTCCTCGACATTTCAAGCTTTTCATTTGAGCGTACTGATGTATGCTTGCGAGATCCAGTAGCCACAGAGGCAAGCTGTTCCTTAGGGATTCAGGGTTTGACAGCACACATATAGGCTGTCAGTGTTCTATGTTGGCTAGTGATGATAGGACAATTAGAGTGGAGGGGAACACTGTGTTTCTTGCTGTTTATGTATCTCTTCAGCTCTCATCTATGCCAGCGTCCCCGTTGTATAAGAAAGAATAATACAATTCATGATGTAAAACTATCTTTACACACTGAACTTTGGTGCTACAGTTGACATTAAATTAATTAAATGTTGAACATGTATTTATTTTTTAGGGCTTTGCAAATGACTCATGCTATTTGATGTTCAATCTACAATGACGTGGTAAGCTAAAGGAATATCTAAAAATGTGAGTAAGAAAAGCATAATATGAAAATCTAAGAAACTGTGTAAACAGAGCATATGTGTGAAAACGATGCATCTTCATCCAACTCAGGAGGAGAGACCATTCTTTGAACTATATGTATTTTATTTCAACAAGCAACATAACCACAAGACCATATTGTCCGTGAGCACCGAAGTATAAAAAACTCTCGTCTCACTTTTGTTGTGAAACAGTGTTCATCTGTTTGAGCTATTTCCATCTCTGATTCCTTTGTGAGCTTACAGGAAAGCACAGGTCCGCTGCATCCCTGGAGATGCTAAATCTCGACATCAGAAAGACAAACAACATCTGTTTACTCTCAAACACTCTCTAGCAGAGCTGCTTGCCATGGTGGAGATATCACACATGCAGCCTGAACAAAGCAGTAAGGTGTCTTTATCACACTGTGATCCCTCCCCAATCTGAATCATGTTGTAGAAAGAATCCCTGTAAAGTTTATTTTACTTCAAGTGTCAGGGCATCTTTGGCAGGGAGAGTTCCCCGAGTAGAACCGAGCTGTGCATTTACAGTATAAATTCTAACATATAGGGCCCTGTCTTCATGCCAGTTTAGATCAAACTTGTAACAGCAAAATGGTACCTTATCTTTTGTTGGGCAAAAGTCGATTCTGTTCCACCTGCTTCCATTTGGTAATATTTTGGCTCACCATGAAATTGCTTTTACTGAAAAGTGCAGGGAGCACTTTAGGGAGGACTGTCAATACAAATCAGGTGTGGCAGTGCAGTTTTGATGTCAAAAATAACTGATCCTCAGCCTAGTCTGACCATGTTTCAGAGCGGCTTCAGGCATTCTGTTTTTTTATGTCTTACACTGGCTGGGGTGTACCCCCCATAAACCTACCAACCTCCACAATCACATTTACCTCTTAAATCAGGTTTATACCTGCCTTCTGATTTTTTTTAACCCATACACAAGTTGACATGGATATCAGCAATGTAAGAGACATGCCATAAATGCAATAATCATGACTGAATTATGAATTTTATTTACAAAATCCCTTCTGTTAAGTGCAGTTGAATGAATAAAAAGCATTTGTAAAGACAAAAAGTAAGAATTGTATGGATAAACAATGCCAAAGTAAATGGCGGAAACTATTAGTATTACTATTATTATTATACTATCGTTCCTAGGTGTGTGTGTGTGTGTGTGTGTGTGTGTGTGTACATGTCTGTACGGTGTGTCTGGGGCCCACCCATAGCAGGTTACCACCAGTGAGACATGAAACATTCATAGCAGATGTGACCAAGGCATCACAGAACAGGAAGTCAGATCCCCCAGGGGCCCACACACACACACACACACACACACACACACATACCACACACACACACACACACACACACACACACACACACACACACACACACACACACACACACACTTGAGCCAACCAGCATGAATAATCACTGTTTTGTTTTATTGACATTCAACTTCTGACTATATACCTGGAGGCACCAAAGATGGACAGAACACACACACACTCGCATTTGAGACCACATTCTTGATTTATGGTGGTGCACAACGCTGACACCACCTACCCCAGGTGCTGCCGGGAGATAGAGCTCTGCATGAGACACAGCCCACCACACACACACACACACACACACACACACAGATACTGTACTCTTGCTTCAAGGCCAACACATTATATCATACTATATGAGTGTATTAGTGACTGAGCATGTACGTACTTGCCACCAGAGTGGCTATAAATGTCTCTCCTCACAGCATGCTCTTTGGGCCGGCATGCCACCAGCAGCTAGCCCCCCACCCAGTGTCACTGACAGCACATAGAGTAAATTAGCCCAACTGGCTTGACCTAACCACATGGTGTGTGAGCAGTCTGGAAGTGTCTCCCTTCGAAAAACCACAACATCAAATCAGCATTGAAACAACCCTCAACACATTACCACTCCCTGCTTCTTGGTTTCCAGCCTCACACATTGAAAAACAATAAGGGCAATAACAACAGCACCAGTGAGACACACTATTTTGCAAAACCAGTGGCTAGAATATATAGAATATAGAATATATTTGCAACAAAAAGGGTAAACATTTTCTTAAGTTGCCAAATTATTTTTTTTTGCTTCCGTGCTACGTTGCACACTTTGGAGCCAAGATATAACGTCCCATCTCAAAGATGTTTTACTTACACAGCAGTCTCGACACTCATCACTGAATCGAATCACTGAAGAAAGCGTTATTAACGTTATTAAGGTTATTATGGGCCATTAGAAGTACTTTGCTGTGAAAGTTCCAAGTAGTCACACAGTGAGAAAAAACAAATCCTGTGTAGAGAAAAAGATGCATCAAGATGCATCGATAATCGCAGCCCTCTGAATCATAATCGAATCGAATCGTGAGATGCCTGGAGAGTCCCACATCTAGTCTGTAGTAAAATTCAGTAACATCCCACGTTTGAATCTCTGCACTTTCTGGAGAACAAAGGAAAAAACTACATTAACCCAGCAGCTAAAAGAGCAACTCAGTAAGTGAGATCTTCCTGAGGTCAAGGAATGACTTCCATGATGCAACATCGCCCCTCCTGGACCTACAGTATCTCCATGTGGCAGCAGGTCCTCAGACATACTGTATGCTACAGTCCACTATCAGCTCAGGATAGAGCCAGACTTCTGCCTCTGCTTTGGACCCACCAATTGTGCTCTCCTGCTTTCACCTGTAAACTTCAACCTGGTGGTGGGATGTGACCTGCGACATGTGCCAGTGCAGTATGACGGAGCAGGGGCCTCTTGCTCCACACTGGTGAATGTGGTAACGTTTCCAATTGTGACCCATGTGTAATTTAACATGCTATTGGCCCCAGTGATGTCTAGTCTTATGATTTAGATCCCTATATCCTCTAGGTTAGAGTGTGACAGCCATTTATACAGCCATTGCTGCAAAGTGTTGGTACTGCAGGGTCTGTCATGACTATCCAAACAAATACATGCGCATTTCTGTGCACTGTCCAACAGAGTTGATTAAGACTGTAACTTTCAAACACAAGCACAATTCATTTCTTACTAGGATGTATTCATCCTCTGTAGCGTGTGCAACACTATACAGTAGAGCTGCACATACTAATCTAGTCTGCCTGTTGATTTGATTACATGAACACTAATTAGAGCCAGCAGCATTGAAATCTAATCAGTTACACAATTCTACCGTGCACTAGACTGGGGGGATGAACTCTTCAAGACTACAACAGAACGGTCAGTTTTTGTTATTGCTGACTAAAGACAGTAACAGGGAGTTTGAATGAACCATGCTGTAGATCCTAGATGTAGATAAATATGTGGTTTAACTCTCTCTACTTTCCCAAGGATCCCTAGCGTCTATCTTGTCTTATTAAAATTTTACCAGCAACAGAGAGGAGTATTACAGCAGTGCTCTGTGAACACTGAATGAAAACTGAAGCTCTGATCTTTTCATTGATGTGGTGTGTCAGTCATACAGTATATTGGAATGGATGGTGAAGCCTCTAGCTTAAATGGTATGCTAGTGATGCTAGTGATGCCACAAATACACGAATACTACCAGCCTGCCAGCAACTGGGAAAAGTAGATTGTATTGTCTATTTATTGGAGAAAGTGTATCAATCACAGGCAAAGATTTAGAAGTAATTTAGCTATTTATCAATAGCAATAAATCAAAGAGAATTTTACTTGTTTAATGGGGATTTTATTTCACACTTCCATGGTGTATTTGTATAATATTTGCTACCACTTACTCTTATCTAATCTCACTCTCTATTTGTTTTGTCTCTGTAAACTTTGATACTCCTCTTTAAATATTCCCTCTGACTTGTAGTTTTGCAACATAGCAAACAAGTTGTTGCTCTCGACAACCACACACACCTCTGAAAATGTCATTATAGAGTAATAGTACTTGTACTTTAGCATAGATAGATAGATAGATAGATAGATAGATAGAAGTGAGTGGAAAATAAAGACAGTGAACTACAACATTGCAGGCATCCTCATCAGATGGCGCATATTAGAATAGTAGCTCGTCAGCAGCCTCCCAGAACAATAAAACAGCAGTCGACAGACAGCTTAGCCCATCAGCACACTGTTAAATTACAGCCATCAGCATAGCATCCCCCCCCCCAGATCTAAACTCTCATCTCTAGCACCAGGAGAACAATCTGCAGAGTAATTAGCCTCCACCAACAGACAGTTACAGAGAGAAGGAGGACGTTTGGCTTGATTAAATTATTAAACCACACAAACAAAAAAACAAAAGCAGCATCAAAGAGGCACTGCGGCTCTCCTTCAAAGCTCCTCGCTGTTCCCTAAATACAGAATACAAAGAACGTGTTCTCCCAAGCCACTAGTTGGCATAATTAGCTAAATGTGTGCATTTGTGAATATGTGTGTGTGTGTGTATGTGTATGTGTGTTTGCTGTGATTGGACCCGTCCCTCCAACTGCTATCTAAAATAACCAAGTGGTTAACGACAACATGATGCCAGGGATGCCCCCCAACCCCCCTACACTACAGCAACATACACACACACACACACCACATGTCTACACACACACACATTAAACAATACTCTAATTACAACATTTATAACTCCCTTCCTCCTGCCTCCTGCATCTCTCCAACCCCCAACCCGCAAATCTGTGAATCTGGAATTGAATTTAGCCCAAGTTGAGGGCTGCGCTGGCATGAAAAGACTATTTGATTAGAACGGCAGTTGTTTCATTTGTGGTGCAGCAGATTGCAGAGCCTCTCTATCCGGTGTGCAATCTGTATTCATTACTCGGTGTAAAAGGATGATCCATGTCCTGACACCAGGCTCATCATTTCATGCAGATGCACAGCAGCTCAACGAGGCCCTTACTGAGCCACCATACCATGCCTCCCCCATGAAACCCCCTGCAATTCTCCTGTGCTTTCCCCCCTGTTCCCCTCTCCCCCCCCCCCCCCCCCGGTCTCTGCTCCTTTTTTCACAGTGCTATGGTCATACTAAATAAATTCCTGCATGTTAGCAATTGCCATTAATAAACATACACCAGCAATAAACACTAAAAATTGGGCAAAATATTCAGAGCACAATTACTCTTTTGAATATTTCATTCAGCTGTACCTATATTACAGATAAAATAAATAAAATAATTTTAAAAAACTGTTTTGTTAATAGACTAACAACACCCTCAGCCTAAAGAGCCGGATCTCTCAACAGCGCAGTTAACAGCACCTCACTCCTCTCATTTCTCTCTCCCTCTCTCTCCCCTCTATCTTTTGCTCCACGCTGTGGCTTGCAACCCTGCCCTCTGCCACCACCAGCCTCCAAGTCAAATCTATCAAAAGTACAGCATTTAAAGCTTCAAGGCATTTGGGCCCTCTACTCTAGTATATAGGATTTGCAGGTACACAACAATATTTGTGTGTGAGTGTTTGAGCATGTGTGTGTTGAAGGTAAATTCATCAAGTGACTTTGATTGCAATTTAAGTTGATTTTGTGATGAGGACCAGAGGTACGGATAGACAGCTCTGTTTTCATACAGGTGGTATTATCCTTAAGTATAGTGGGATTTTTTTTTCCACTTGCACTTGGTGACCATGACAAACCATGCAGCACAGCGTCACTGTCTATCCAGCAATGGATTTCAGTGTTAATCAGACTGGAGCTGATTGTCTGCATTTGTGCACAAGTAACTTTACTTATCATAAAACACAAAAAGTAAACTCAGATTTTTTCTAATCCTGTTCTGTTTACACATGTAAGTCTAGGTTACACAATGTCAAAAAATACCAAAAGTTCTCTACAACTTATATTGTACACCTGACTGCTCTTTGCACTCTGCGCCTCGATTCACGAAATAAGCACTTAGAGTCCACTTTGGCAGCATCTCACTCTGCCATACTGCAGGGCTCCGAATGAATGGCCCACTGATGACTGTCCTGATGGGCACACACACACCAACTTATCTACAGATGTTCCCATGCCAGCCAAACGTGTCACAAACCACAAGCTGTTTCATGACATATCACACATGAATAAAAGCAGAGGTCTCAAGCGTTCATATGCTATCTCGATAATACATGTTTTGTCAAACAGCGCTGTAAGAGATTATAGTGACAAATCAAGGGAAAAGGTAAAACTGTAGTATGAGGCATACATTATGTGATGTATGTTTTATTTTTAACTCTACGAGTCCCTGGAAACTGTGAGCTAAGAGCTATATAACAGTCTCTGCTGTTTGAATGAAAAACAATCCAAATGCTTAATAAAAAGTATGTCTGCTTTATTTCAAAATATGCCCTTAAGGTCTATGCCTCCTTTTTAAAGTGAATCAAGCTAAAAATAAGGCAATGAATTTTGATAAGGAACCTTGCGTCAGCAGAGATAACCCAGGGAAAACTAATTTTGCTATCAGGGAGACGATTTGAAAATTCATTCTGTGCTGTTGTCATATCCTTTTGTCCATGTCATTATGAAGTGATCTGGGGAGCATCAGCCTTAACAATAAGGAAGGAAGCCTTAGCCTTAACAGAACCGGGTCATTTACGATACCCTACGCTCCCTGACACAGCTGTCTGATGTCTTGTATGTCTTTCAAAACCACCCAAGTCTTTCCACAACTTCCTTCAGGGGGTTTGAAACTAGGATCCTAAACTTTCTGGGCCTATGTGTTGTGTTTGAAGTGAAATAATCCCTTTGGCAGAGTCACACAGAAGCCAGTGTCTCTTCTTTGGAGACTATAGCGAGGGGAAGCTTAAAAAATGCACTTCCAAAGAAGAAGAGGACCACAAGCACAGGATACATGCCTATCTACCTTGTGCCATATGCTGCAGAGGCAGAGGGGGAAAGAAAAAGGCAATGAAAAGGACTAAAAATGACATGGCCAGCCTGTGTGCAGAGTCTTTTAGACAGACAGGGCAAAAAGACATGCAGACCTGTTGACAAGCATGTAAGAGAGTTTGTGCGTGTATGTGAAATTTAGCGTGTGCATCTTTGTCAGTATGCATGTGCCCTTGCCTGTGTATGTTTTAACCGCATGGGTAAATGTGATAAAAGTGCCTATGGATGAGTAGGAGTCTAATCCCAGAGCTGCGTATCCAGCAAGCCATCCCATAGGCAGACCAAATGCAGTGCCATGAATAACCACCACCAACTAGCTGTCTGCGGCGCATGCTCGTGGCCACGCCATGCCAGCAATGATTAGCCCATGTTCATGCAGTGTCGCTCGCTAGAGACTTGCCTGTCCTCCTCTCCCTCTGTCACTGCTGAGGGACATCACAACGCAGACCTGATGGTGGAGAGAGCACAGAGGGAAGGGAGGAGGAGAAAGAGGGGGTACAGACAACAGGGAGTGGAGTGTCCTTAACACTCCTCTGCAAACCTGAGAAGCCCAAGAGGAGCAGGGGTGAAGTATGTGATGATCCACATGGACGAGGCCAAGACAGGCCTTCTACATCAAAATATTGTCCAGAGCTGAGAAAGCAGCAAGCTCAGATAAGAAGCTCTAATATACAGGCTGGCATTGATGTTGCAAACCACAACCAGCAGCTGACTTCCAAGAACTGCTGCCAACATGCTCTACTTAGGATGGGAGGGAAATGTATTGCCTACATGAACAAGCCATTTCTCGTAAATACACCACTCCTCCTCCTCGTACACCCTCTCTTCCTGCTCTCTCTCTCCTCTGTATGGAAAAAAATTCAACATGCATCACATCCATTACCCTGCTCTTGCACTGCTCTCTCTCTATCCCTCCTTCACTCTGTCTCTCGCTCATTCTCCTTTACTCTGTTTTTTTCTCTGCTTTCGCACAAGACATCAGGATATTAAGGATGCATTTTTCAAACTGATAATTTAGAAAATGACACATTTTAGAGGATGTTTAAAGGCCTTTTAAACCCAATTAGGCATTACGACATGTGACATCTGACTCATACAGTATTGTGATATCTGACTCATTTATAGAACTGGTTGCAGCCCAATCACATTTTCTGGAAAACAGTAGCTGCATAAAATAGGACTGTTTGAATTTGGATCATCAAGACATGATCCATACTGCTTCTGTGACATCCTGTTTAATATTCAACTTAATGTTCCATCCAACTCATCCCTCCACGACAAATTGCATAACATCACTGATGATGAATTTAAATAGGTGCATTGTCTGAAAGAGTAAAGTGATGATGGCTCTTTAGGGATTCTAGTTAACACATGGCCTACTCTGCTTCAGTTCGTCCTCTTTCCTGATTATGGAGAGTAACCGCCCTGCACTGTGCTTTCCCTGGACAAGTGAGGCTTACAAATCACTCCTGCAGCAGTTGGAGGAGTTGAAGGCGCTCGGTGCAAGGTTTTACTGCCTGTCTTCTATGAATGGCTCCCTGAAGGCTCCTACGATAATAGCTCACAGCCGTGCCCTTCACGGAGCCTGACATCAAGCACACCCCTACAGCAGAATGGAATGGCATATCAACTTACCCAATGGGGTATCATATCAACTCATCCACTGGTTTCTGGTCATAACATAGGCAGAAGCTGAAAAGAAATAGTGGCGGCTGGAACTTACATGTCGAGCTGGAATTCAGTTTTGACATATGACACAAAACTTTTTAAAGGTCCCATGATACTCATTTCTTGTAATATTAATGAACGTAAATGAGATTTTTTTTTCTTATTTTTCCTTTAGTCCTGGCCCTCTGCTCTAAAATACATGGTGTAGCACAAAATGTGAGTTGCTGACTAAGTGAAAGATGACCAGGACTAAAGGAAAAATAAGAAAAAAAAATCTCATTTACGTTCATTAATATTACAAGAAATGAGTATCATGGGACCTTTAAAAAGTTTTGTGTCATATGTCAAAACTGAATTCCAGCTCGACATGTAAGTTCCAGCCGCCACTATTTCTTTTCAGCTTCTGCCTATGTTATGACCAGAAACCAGTGGATGAGTTGATATGATACCCCATTGGGTAAGTTGATATGCCATTCCATTCTGCTGTAGGGGTGTGCTTGATGTCAGGCTCCGTGAAGGGCACGGCTGTGAGCTATTATCGTAGGAGCCTTCAGGGAGCCATTCATAGAAGACAGGCAGTAAAACCTTGCACCGAGCGCCTTCAACTCCTCCAACTGCTGCAGGAGTGATTTGTAAGCCTCACTTGTCCAGGGAAAGCACAGTGCAGGGCGGTTACTCTCCATAATCAGGAAAGAGGACGAACTGAAGCAGAGTAGGCCATGTGTTAACTAGAATCCCTAAAGAGCCATCATCACTTTACTCTTTCAGACAATGCACCTATTTAAATTCATCATCAGTGATGTTATGCAATTTGTCGTGGAGGGATGAGTTGGATGGAACATTAAGTTGAATATTAAACAGGATGTCACAGAAGCAGTATGGATCATGTCTTGATGATCCAAATTCAAACAGTCCTATTTTATGCAGCTACTGTTTTCCAGAAAATGTGATTGGGCTGCAACCAGTTCTATAAATGAGTCAGATATCACAATACTGTATGAGTCAGATGTCACATGTCGTAATGCCTAATTGGGTTTAAAAGGCCTTTAAACATCCTCTAAAATGTGTCATTTTCTAAATTATCAGTTTGAAAAATGCATCCTTAATATCCTGATGTCTTGTGCGAAAGCAGAGAAAAAAACAGAGTAAAGGAGAATGAGCGAGAGACAGAGTGAAGGAGGGATAGAGAGAGAGCAGTGCAAGAGCAGGGTAATGGATGTGATGCATGTTGAATTTTTTTCCATACAGAGGAGAGAGAGAGCAGGAAGAGAGGGTGTACGAGGAGGAGGAGTGGTGTATTTACGAGAAATGGCTTGTTCATGTAGGCAATACATTTCCCTCCCATCCTAAGTAGAGCATGTTGGCAGCAGTTCTTGGAAGTCAGCTGCTGGTTGTGGTTTGCAACATCAATGCCAGCCTGTATATTAGAGCTTCTTATCTGAGCTTGCTGCTTTCTCAGCTCTGGACAATATTTTGATGTAGAAGGCCTGTCTTGGCCTCGTCCATGTGGATCATCACATACTTCACCCCTGCTCCTCTTGGGCTTCTCAGGTTTGCAGAGGAGTGTTAAGGACACTCCACTCCCTGTTGTCTGTACCCCCTCTTTCTCCTCCTCCCTTCCCTCTGTGCTCTCTCCACCATCAGGTCTGCGTTGTGATGTCCCTCAGCAGTGACAGAGGGAGAGGAGGACAGGCAAGTCTCTAGCGAGCGACACTGCATGAACATGGGCTAATCATTGCTGGCATGGCGTGGCCACGAGCATGCGCCGCAGACAGCTAGTTGGTGGTGGTTATTCATGGCACTGCATTTGGTCTGCCTATGGGATGGCTTGCTGGATACGCAGCTCTGGGATTAGACTCCTACTCATCCATAGGCACTTTTATCACATTTACCCATGCGGTTAAAACATACACAGGCAAGGGCACATGCATACTGACAAAGATGCACACGCTAAATTTCACATACACGCACAAACTCTCTTACATGCTTGTCAACAGGTCTGCATGTCTTTTTGCCCTGTCTGTCTAAAAGACTCTGCACACAGGCTGGCCATGTCATTTTTAGTCCTTTTCATTGCCTTTTTCTTTCCCCCTCTGCCTCTGCAGCATATGGCACAAGGTAGATAGGCATGTATCCTGTGCTTGTGGTCCTCTTCTTCTTTGGAAGTGCATTTTTTAAGCTTCCCCTCGCTATAGTCTCCAAAGAAGAGACACTGGCTTCTGTGTGACTCTGCCAAAGGGATTATTTCACTTCAAACACAACACATAGGCCCAGAAAGTTTAGGATCCTAGTTTCAAACCCCCTGAAGGAAGTTGTGGAAAGACTTGGGTGGTTTTGAAAGACATACAAGACATCAGACAGCTGTGTCAGGGAGCGTAGGGTATCGTAAATGACCCGGTTCTGTTAAGGCTAAGGCTTCCTTCCTTATTGTTAAGGCTGATGCTCCCCAGATCACTTCATAATGACATGGACAAAAGGATATGACAACAGCACAGAATGAATTTTCAAATCGTCTCCCTGATAGCAAAATTAGTTTTCCCTGGGTTATCTCTGCTGACGCAAGGTTCCTTATCAAAATTCATTGCCTTATTTTTAGCTTGATTCACTTTAAAAAGGAGGCATAGACCTTAAGGGCATATTTTGAAATAAAGCAGACATACTTTTTATTAAGCATTTGGATTGTTTTTCATTCAAACAGCAGAGACTGTTATATAGCTCTTAGCTCACAGTTTCCAGGGACTCGTAGAGTTAAAAATAAAACATACATCACATAATGTATGCCTCATACTACAGTTTTACCTTTTCCCTTGATTTGTCACTATAATCTCTTACAGCGCTGTTTGACAAAACATGTATTATCGAGATAGCATATGAACGCTTGAGACCTCTGCTTTTATTCATGTGTGATATGTCATGAAACAGCTTGTGGTTTGTGACACGTTTGGCTGGCATGGGAACATCTGTAGATAAGTTGGTGTGTGTGTGCCCATCAGGACAGTCATCAGTGGGCCATTCATTCGGAGCCCTGCAGTATGGCAGAGTGAGATGCTGCCAAAGTGGACTCTAAGTGCTTATTTCGTGAATCGAGGCGCAGAGTGCAAAGAGCAGTCAGGTGTACAATATAAGTTGTAGAGAACTTTTGGTATTTTTTGACATTGTGTAACCTAGACTTACATGTGTAAACAGAACAGGATTAGAAAAAATCTGAGTTTACTTTTTGTGTTTTATGATAAGTAAAGTTACTTGTGCACAAATGCAGACAATCAGCTCCAGTCTGATTAACACTGAAATCCATTGCTGGATAGACAGTGACGCTGTGCTGCATGGTTTGTCATGGTCACCAAGTGCAAGTGGAAAAAAAAATCCCACTATACTTAAGGATAATACCACCTGTATGAAAACAGAGCTGTCTATCCGTACCTCTGGTCCTCATCACAAAATCAACTTAAATTGCAATCAAAGTCACTTGATGAATTTACCTTCAACACACACATGCTCAAACACTCACACACAAATATTGTTGTGTACCTGCAAATCCTATATACTAGAGTAGAGGGCCCAAATGCCTTGAAGCTTTAAATGCTGTACTTTTGATAGATTTGACTTGGAGGCTGGTGGTGGCAGAGGGCAGGGTTGCAAGCCACAGCGTGGAGCAAAAGATAGAGGGGAGAGAGAGGGAGAGAGAAATGAGAGGAGTGAGGTGCTGTTAACTGCGCTGTTGAGAGATCCGGCTCTTTAGGCTGAGGGTGTTGTTAGTCTATTAACAAAACAGTTTTTTAAAATTATTTTATTTATTTTATCTGTAATATAGGTACAGCTGAATGAAATATTCAAAAGAGTAATTGTGCTCTGAATATTTTGCCCAATTTTTAGTGTTTATTGCTGGTGTATGTTTATTAATGGCAATTGCTAACATGCAGGAATTTATTTAGTATGACCATAGCACTGTGAAAAAAGGAGCAGGCCGGGGGGGGGGGGGGGGGAGAGGGGAACAGGGAGGAAAGCACAGGAGAATTGCAGGGGGTTTCATGGGGGAGGCATGGTATGGTGGCTCAGTAAGGGCCTCGTTGAGCTGCTGTGCATCTGCATGAAATGATGAGCCTGGTGT
>BRZM01000768.1:65466-76206 GCA_033238685.1 Lates japonicus | reverse complement strand
ATTTGATTCAGACTGCTGCACTTCATCTGATTCTTCATTGGTGCATTGAGATGCACTGGTTCCATGAGTGCGCTGCACACGGACACGTTGCCACTGATTTCACTACGGTACTATATTCTTCTCTTTCTGCTAATACTGAGTGTGCAGGATGTCCTGTTCTATTTTCTGACAGAGTTAGGAGCTTAGCAGAGGGTTAGCTTGATTCTTTGTAGGGTGTGATAAAAGTAGACTTTCTGATTTGGTTTCAGTGAAAAAAAGTATTCAGAGAAACACCAAGATATGCAGGAATCAGAGAAACTGAATATGCAGTAAGAACATAAATGGACACATGACAACAGCATGTATTCATGTGATATTGTTGTATCGTAACCTTTGTCTGACAGGAGCCAACCCTGACAACATTTTTTCCAGTATTTCTACAAGCCAATATAGTAAGAAAACAAGAAAGAAAGTGTCTACAGTCATGTAGTCACAAATTTTTGAGAGGCTATAGATGGGCACACTGGTGCTTTGAAGTAACTGCTAACAGCTTGCTAACATGCTAGGATAGTTAGTGAATTCAAATTTAGACCTGATAATAATGGCACAGGAAAAGTCAGAGGATCAACAAAATAACTAGGATTCATCCCCTGGACACCACAAATATCTGTACAAAATTTTATTGCCGTCCATCTGAACCAAACTGGTGGACCAGCCAGCTGAGCTGAGCATGGCTAAAAACATTAAATACACAACATTTTGCAAATCCATTCAATATGTACATATTAATTAACGACAATATGGTGATAACTTAAACTCTGCAGCATTATATTTCTCTCAGAAAGCTGTTGGAAATTAGCAGTACAGAAATGTAACTTTTAAGAAACAAGGCTGTAAGGGGAACTGTCAGGAGTGACCATTATAGTGACTGCAGCACCGCTCAACACTGATTGGATGCTTACACTCTACTCAGCAACTTTTCTCAGTGGAGAAAAGGTTTCAAAGATGACCTGATAAAGTGAAGCTTACATCAAATTTGTGTAAATTCAAAAGACCTCAAGAACTGTCTGATAAAAGCCTGATTTGGAAATCCTCTCCTTGGTGGTTTCACATGCAGTGTCTGTCTTTACATCCTGCTCTCCTCTCTGCGGAGGTCAAACATGGCGGATAAATTTCTATCTCACTCACAGCGCTGTTGCTCATGCATTATTCCTGTCCTCCTTACTTCTTTCCTTTTTCCTCAAATGTCAGGCCTCTTTTTTTCCCCCGCTGTCATCCAAAAGGCTACGCTGGCTATATTTCTGTAACTCACTCTCCCGTGGACAGGAGAGTGAAATGCCAGCATTTACCACCAGTTCTCACCTCCCCCTCGCCCTGTACTGCTCCCTGCCTTGACTCACTGCCAGACTTCTTTTTAAAAAAATTTATTTCCACGCCTTCACCTCTTCTTCATCTTTTCCTTTGACTGGTGCTTTAAAATGATTTTGGAGGGCGTAAGTTTCAGCGATGAGCCCTCATCAAATGGCTGTTATTGCAGTATATACAGTATGTCGCAGAGATCACCTGTCAGTCAGACAGTGTGGGCAAGTAATCACTCAAGTTTTATGGATGCACTGCAACACAGAACCGTTCTACCGTCTACCGTCATGGGATTTCAAAGTACAATACAATTTGAAACATACTGCAATAAATATTAATCCTCAATTGTTACCTTTTTCCTAATCTCCATGATACCCTGCGTCAGTTATGACTCAGAGTGGCTGAGAAATAAATTGTGGGAACACCACCTGTTAAACTTTATACTTCAGCTCTCTACAATCGAGGGATGGGAGGACGACCTAAAGAAATGGCCTTAGATACGTTATTGCTACTTTATTGACTTTATTGACTCCACTGAAGGATGGACAATCTGAAAAGCTCTGAGGCAGATCAGGGCCTCCGCATTGATAAGGTCGGTCACATTTTCTTCCACCTCATCTACCTTAAAGCAGATATAGAGCCTAGTCAGAGCCTTAAAGTCCCACAACACAGGGCCTGGGTTTTAGTTTCAACATCAGGTGAAACACAAATGGATGAGCACTCATGTTGCAGGACCACGGTGATCAGCTGCCATACTGTGGAGGGTAAAAATAATTTTTTTTCTGATAGTTTTGTTAATGTTTTTCAGTGAGTTCTTGCTGAGTGTATTTTATAATGGGCAATTTTCTAATTTCCGTAGAGACTGCAGTCAGACAGGGAGACACAGGTATATTATGTACTGATGTGAAGAGGAAGTGGAATTAGTTAATTAATTAATATCTGATAAAACAATCTCTTAAAAAACAAAGCACTATTTGCAAATTTGAAGGCTAATTACTTTCAAAAGACCCAAAGTTCCAGCCATAATCATTTTTACAGTAACAAATGTGGCGAAGAACAAAACCTGAGCTCAGTTTCAGTGTAATATCTAAAAACTATCATTTTAAATCAGTTACGAGTTTCTCTGTCTTTACCAAGGACTATGATATCAATAATTTCATCTGACATGTTTTAAAATTTTGTTAATGAAGTTTCTCATTCTATGATCAAAGCAGGATGATTACATACACACACACACATCAACACATGTAGTGTTTCAATTAAAACAAAGTCCTTATGAAGTGATTCTGCTGAGGTAAACACATATTTGCTCCAAGGACACACACACACACACAAGGCCGTTCACACACACACACACACACACACACACACACACACACACACACACACACACACACACAGCCACCCACAAACACTCAACCTAACACACAAATGCTGATTTCTACTTGATGCGGTTGTTTTTAAACCTTCGTACGGATATTCTCTTACGCCTTTTACAGTTAAGTAAACCTTCGATATGTTTCTAATCTACACAAAGCTACGCCTTCCTCCAGGGCTTTTCTTCAAAGAAAACACAACGATATGAATGGCAATTAGTGCACATATATGTGTGTGTGCATGTTTTCCCAGCTTTTGATTTCTACCGTTTTTTGTTCATCTTAAGACGATCCGTGGGTGTAAGATAATTAGCACTGCTGCAGGGACCCCACAGAGCTGCCCTTCATGTTCCAGCCTTCACTGGATCACAAAACTTAATAAAAATATGCTTTTCCATTATTTAATTTAGTTCTGGACGGGATCACCCAGATGTCAAGTTCAGGGCAAAAGAGCACAAAATTTTCCAAATGCATGGGAGTGAACTAAATCAACAGGCTTATATGTATCTTAACAACTAGTGATAGACCAATATGGTTTTTTCAGGGCCAATACCGATGCCGATTATTAGTAGTCAAGGAGACCGATAACCGATATTTGGAGCCGATATTCATTTGCAGTAAAAGTGAAAATATTGGCGTCAAAATTTTGAATAATACAAACTCCAATGCTTAACTTTTTAAAATGCCTTTAAACATATGTTTATTAAACAGCTTTTCAGATTTGCAACATGTTAAAGGTGTTTTTTTATCTTAGACAATAGACATCTTTGTTTGAAAAGCTCTCAGGCTCAGCAGCATCTCTTATAAAGTTAAATGAAAACTTAAACAAATAAATAGCTCCGTAAAGTTTTCAAAGTAAATAAAACAAAGTTAAATAAGATTTGCACAGAAATGTGAGTCTCAAATCAATTAGTAGTCCCTTTTGAGCAGAGTGGTGCAAAAAGCAGAGTTGTGGTGCAGAGTGGTGCAAAAAGCAGAGTTGTTCAATGTGTGTGAGCACTGTGCATGCACAGCTTTCACTGCTGATTGGGTGTTGCCATGGCTGTGTGTGTGTAACCAATCAGATGGTGCTGTGGGCGGGACAATGCTGGAGACAGCATAGTGACTGCAGACAGAGAGGCGCGGCTGCATCAGAGCCAAAATAACCCAGTTTTAAATTGATCTCTCAATTATGCGCCAAAATGCCGAATATCGACGCTGATAATCAGCCCGGCCGATAATCGGTCTATCCCTATTAACTTCTGACTGGAGTTCCATTAAAATTTCTGTGGATTTTCATGGTTGTTGAATGAATGATTTTTATGACCATTAATCAAATTTAATTATAACTTCCTGATCTTTACCCTTGCGCAGTCATCAGGCCATAATTTCCACACACAAATAAGAAAAAAAATTTATGACCTCAGATCAGATCATACTATGACTGGAGAACAGGAATTTAAGATTTCCTTTTTACTGGCAATCTAGGAGGTGAAGAGCCTAATGCGATCCAGTCTGACAGTCTGGGAGGGCATAGGGTGCCATCATACCTTGGCCAGGTCTTTTTGGAGTTGGGATGTCTTGGGACTACAACCCAAAGCAAACAGTGAACTCCATCACTGGCACGAGAGTGATGTTTGAGTGTAGAAGTATGGTAAGGAAAACTTGAAAAGGACTTTGAAGAAGTAATTCAAGAGGGTGTGAAAGAGCTGAGAGGTAAACAAGTATAGTCAATACAGTGTAGAGACACGAGCTTGGTGCGGGTGGATTCCTTTGAGGGACTTCTTCCTAATGGATGACCCTTGGAGCTTGCATTTCCTCCAAGGTGGTGCATCACAACCGCTCTACATTATCTTGCAAGGGTGAAGGTGGCTGAGAGCTTTTTTCATTAGCTTTCCAGTGCCCTTCAGTGAGATGTCTCAGCTTCCTGGGGTCATGGACTCACTGGACTACACTGTTCTTAGTCCACACACTATGGTGCACAGGCAGGGTCGAGACCAGTTGAGTAAAATGACCCCCAAGGCTCATCTTGAGCCAACCCCTTACTCAATGACCTTTCATCTAGTGCTACCTTCAGCAGGGTTGAGTAGTGGAACAAGAGAACATTTTTAAATGATTATAAAGTCAATACCAACAACACATAAAAAAACTGAGGCGTAATATAAATTAATAGATACTTTTATCTTTTATTCATTTTCATTTCAGCAGCACTTTGTCGTCAGTATATTCTGGGGTTAATGATCAATGACCAGCCTCTAATGGTTACAAACTATTTTAGTCTTGTCTCATTCAAATTGTAGCACAAGGAATATTCAAACTTCCAAATGCTATGATGTGCTATAAAAGATGTTTATTGGATTTACAGCAAGTTTAATCTAAGGCCTGAATTCTGGATTTTCTCCTGTATTTCACTTCTGGTTTTTATTGTGTATGTGTATTATTTTCAGATATAACTCAACAAGTGTTCTGCAGTGATATTTTGTATAATCTTTGTTTACTGTGAGGATATATATTTGATAAGGTGAGTGTTGGGCACTTTGTGTTAATATTCAGTTCAGTGTTGCCTTAAGTTTTAATGATTCTATTAATTATTAATCAACATTTATTATAGAACTATATAATCTGACAGATGGTGTGAATGGATGGTTTTATATCCAGTCCCTTCTGAAATCCAAACATTACATCTGTTTTGTTTTGTTTTTTTTTTTCATTCTGTTTCATCACAGCTTTTTCATTTTCATTATCACCTAGCTTAATTTGGCATCTCTTTATGGGACGTCCAAGAGCTCAGTGGTCATTCATCACAGCACACGCCTAATAGAAAATAAAATAAAAGGCTACATCTTTGTGACTTTGGGGGAAAATGAAAAGGGAGAAAAATATCTATCTTGTTCAATGTATTATTCACAGAAATTAGCAAGCTTCTAGTTTTCAAAGACACAAATAGTTGTTAATGACTCCAAATTACCTCAGGGATTTGAAATTAGCACTGTCTGAGGCTCATTCTCGTTCTCCAACATTTCTAATGGATTCATTTCAGAAGGGCTGGTAACAATGCCATCCCCATTATGGAGAAATGGGTGGGTAATTTCTATCCTCAACAAAATAATTGCAAGCCTCTTTAGCTCTTTGGTGGGGGACAAGAGAGTGACGGAGAGAGAAAAGAGTTGACGAAGACAAAGAAGAGACGGATATGCAGGAGACAGTACTGGTCAGAGCAGCGCAATAAAGGATGTAAACATGTCATCAGGCATGAATAATTCTGTCTTTCTGTGGGTCAGTGAGTTTCATTAAAATGGGAGAAGCATATATGACATATTGTAAAGGACCATTTACAAAAGGAAGCTGTGTAATCTATTTCAACTGGATCATGATCATGTAAAATTACACAAACACTATGTTAATGTAATATGTGCACATACAAAACAGAGGAACTGGAAAGTCCTTAAATATCTTGTTAAAGCTGTGGTTTGGCTGAAGGATGGTGGTTGGTGTTTGGGTGTAGAGAAGCTGAAAAACAAAGCGATGGATGCAACTTTGTTTTATATAAATTATGTCTTTGTAGGAAAAAACACATACAGTGGTGAAGAGAAAAGATTAAGAAAGGGGCTGCTACAAGTCAAAACGTCAGCTCTAGACCAACTTTCTGGCATTTATGTAATAATATTCTGCAAGTGTAAGAGTGAGCAGCACAATCTCACATATGCCTTATTAAGTTAATTTGTCGATTACCAAAAAGTTTAAGATTGCTCTATGTAACTTTGGTGAGCAGGTCCACTCTCCCTCCCTAACTGAGTGACAGTCAGCAGCTTAAACTGCTGGAATCAGGCCCAGCAAGTTCAAGAGTAATACTCAACTGCAGATCAGTTAAAAAGACTTAGAAGTCATTGAAAACCAGTGTTTCTCTCTGATATCCAGCCAGGAAACTTTGAAAATATCAAGAATTAAACAGTCTGGTGACTACACAGACTACTCCAGTAAAGACATCGATACGCTTTGTTTACTGCGCATGAAAACCACTTAACTGCTTGGACTCAGAGCCTAACAGAGTCTTTATCAGATGACACAAACGACACAGAAATAGATAGTAGCGCTGCATTACATCCCTAGTGAGTAACAACTAACCATTGAGTACAGTAGATTTCCTGTCGACTGCTGACCTTGTTGCAGGTTTAAATATACTTGATTGTATTAACACCAACAACACAGAGCCTCTGGTGTGAAATTGAGTTGATCTCATTTGTTTATAATCATAATTAAATAGTTCATAACTTTTCTCATTTTGCTGGGTGACCTGTTAAGGACTCCCTGCAGGGCCTCTGAGAGTCCCCAGACCCCGGTTTGAAAACCACTGGAGCTAAATCAGGGCCTTATTAGAAGTTGGAGAGGTTATCTGTCTGCTGAAGTCATCCCAATGGCCATCCCCCGTCTGATTAAAAACAGCGATTCGCCGACACTCCCTCTGAGGTTCGTGGGCGAGAGCATAATGTCCTCTGACACACGTTCAGTCGCTGCAACCAATCGAAGAGGATGGGAAAAAATACCAGAGTTATACGTTGTTTTTTTTTCCAAGTCTTTCGTGGGAGGGCGATTTACCGACAACAAATTGCTGGGAAGACACATCAAAAGTCAATGAGATGAGAAAAGTGAGGACAGATAGATGGGATAACACACGGGGGAGGTCTGAAGGACCAGAGCACTGCGGCACAACTTTCCGTGGAAAGAGGGAAATAACATTTCAATCTCTATCAGGCCTGATCTGGAGGTGGGAGGGGGAGTGGTGTTTCATCTGTGGGGAAAATTTGCTTTGAGAAATGGCCCTGGGAGAGGCGTGGACAGCACAGAAAGATGGAGATGGAGATTTGGATAACACTAACACTGTAGGGGGAAATGAATCGAGTGTGTGCGTGTGAGTGATGAGGACGAGCAGCTGATATCTCACTGCCAGGCAGACAACATCTACCTGTATGTCAGAAACTCTATAAAACTTTCCTGTGTACGATCAACTCGCAGCAGCCTCATCTCTCGTCCACCAAACAGATTTAGACTGCCTGAAGAGATAACTCACCATGAGATAAACTGGAGGTTCGGTTAACCCTACAGAATCATTCTTTTTTGTAACCAGCGTCCCAGGCGTTTGTGTCCTGTCCACCACAATGTAAATTTGCTAAGCAGCAGCGCCCTCTGCAGCCACGAGTGGCAATTAATTCTGTTGGGCTAAGTCCAAGTGGTTAAGTGGTTTTCATGCACAGAAAACAAAGCCTATCAATGTCTTGACCAGAGCTCCGGCTGCATAGTCCCAACCAGCTGAACTGAAACACAGCCCACAGTGTATATTACCCATGGTGCCCGGCTTCTGGAGCAGCTTGTGCTGTCACTGGAACAAACTCACCAAACTCTGCTTATAATTCTTGATATTTTCAAAGTTTCCTGGCTGGCTATCAGAGATGAACTCTGGTTTTTAATGACTAAGTCTTACTTAGTCTTTTTAACTGATCTACAGTTCAGCATTACTCTTGAACTTGCTGGGCCTGATTCCAGCAGTTTAAGCCGCTGACTATCACTCAGTTAGAGGGAGATCGTACCTGCTTACCAAAGCTAGAGCAAGTACAGGTCTTCCTGCCTGCAGCTTACAGATAATTTCATGTGTGCATGCACACATGCATTAATTTATGCACTGATATATGTAGATAGTGATCCTTATTTAGATATGTGGTGGTGGATACTGCGCACACTCTACATATGTGAGGCCCTTTACAGTACACAAGAGATTATACATGCTTTGTATGTTAATAATAACGTTTCATTTGTGAGTGTTTATGTTGAAGATGCATTTTCGTGTGTGGGGGGTGATATTGATATGTGTGTGTGTTTGTATATGTGTGTGGGGGAGAGAGAGAGAGAGAGAGAGAGGGAGAGACAGAGAGAGAGAGCAAGCTATGGGCCTATGTTCCCCTAATGGTCATTATGTAACACAGGGGGACTCATAACTCAGAATGAGAAGCCAGGTGATTAAATCTTCATTACAGCAGTGTGTGTGTGTGTCACAGTACCTGCATGCTGCTAAATCATCTAAATTGCTATGACTGTTTGTAAACTCAGTGCACATTAAATAATT
The DNA here is from genome assembly GCA_033238685.1 of Lates japonicus. Classification (NCBI taxonomy): domain Eukaryota; kingdom Metazoa; phylum Chordata; class Actinopteri; family Centropomidae; genus Lates; species Lates japonicus. The sequence goes on along the minus strand of BRZM01000768.1, from coordinate 67,395 downwards.
CACATGTATGTGGTTAAAGTAACCAAACAGAAAGACGTTATTTCATCTTCATTCAACTTAATATTTCACTTCGGCTAAAACATGGACAAGAAATCAGTGGATATGGTAAGACAGTGTTGCTTGTTTCCAACACAAATCAGATTTGAAGTGAGACTCAGTGAAGTGCAGCAATAAGCCACTAGTTTCACAGTCTTTCATCTAAACTGAAAATGAGAAAAATCATCTCCCTCCCTTTCAATCTTAGAAATGTGACTACTATTAGAACATATTTTTTTAGATTTTATCCCTCAACCAACGATCCATCCTTCCTCGTGTTCCTACTCTTTATCTTGTCTCTTTTCTTCTTCTCTTATCCTCTTCTTCTCTTCTTCACCTTTGTCTAATTCTTCCTTCTTCTCGTTACAAATTCTGCTTTTTCTCCTGCTTTCTTATTTACTTTATTTAGGTTAGTTTCAGAATGTACCTTTTTCCCTTTTTTCCTCTCTTCTTCCTTCTTTCTCTTCTTCTTTCATTTCAATAAATAAATTTTAAAAAACTTATTTTTTTTCATAACATACATTATTTTAAACTGGTCTTATGTATCTTCAATAGCCTCACTGAATCCTCACTGTGCAGTTTCATTAGGCGGCCTTGAACACATTATTATTCCTCACCATATAAATTTGCATGAAATAGTACATTACAAACACCTACAGCACATCACCACTGAGGTCAATTTGATGCATTGAAATACATATTCAATTATATTTATTCGCTCCCCTGTATTGATTGATCTAGTGCAAGATAGTACTTACATATATTCATAGAGAGATGACCTAAAACTCTCCTGAGTGTTAATTAAAGCCTCGTTCATCCTGTTAAATATTGATTGGTTTAATGGCGGGGGATGAGTGTTCGCAGTCCTAAACAGGGACGCCGTTAATCAAGGTTAACGTAACATGGTTAAACAACTTTTTCAATGATTGGAAAAATTAATGAAGTGAGAACTGTTGGGGCTTGCTGTTTCATAAACGATGACTGTGTTCGTTTACAAACGAAGACACAGTGCTGCAAATTTTGCGTGTTCAACAACTACAGCTCCTACGAGGCGCTGATGACAGTACGACCCATGAGATATGTTGTTGTTGTATTCAAAGAAAATAACAGTTTTATCTCTCTCAGAATGACGAGTTGTTCAATTTGTACCGCGACGAGATGGAGTTTTAGCTTTTTAGAGGGGATGATGGAAGAAATCAACCCAAGAGAAATTCAATCATCACAACCCTCGCTGCTGCTCCTTTATTACTGTTGTGAGCCAAGGTGACTCAGATGAGTGTGTCAACATTTAATGTATCAGCCACAGAAGTCTCAGAGAGATGTTTATATGTGAAAATCAGGAGGGCACAAAAAGAGGATCTTGACATGTGAGTTCTTTTCAAGGACGCTGCTGACAAAGGCAACTGCAGCTTTGAAATTTTCCTTGACGCTATTGACTATAAAATTCTTCTAAGCAACCTACATTATTATGTTGTCAGAGGCACAGTGCTCAGTTGGTTCAGAAGCAGTTGTGCTCATAAGTTTACATACCCTGACAGAATGTGTGATGGTTGTGTAGAAAACTAATTTTATTTAAGGATAGTGGTCAGGTGAGGGCATTTTTATCACATCATTGTATTTGCCCATTTTAAGTCATATTCACCCAAATGGTCCTAATCAAAAGTTTATATACCCCTGGGTGTTTGGCCTGACACAAGTTGACACACAGGTTTAAATGACTATTAAGGGTAAGTTTCCACAGAAACAGTCAATGAGTTTCCCCTTCACATTTCATTCTGGGCTGCACTGACTTTGCTAGATACTGAGCCATGGGGAAAGCAAAAGAACTGTAGAAGGAACTGCAAGAAAAGTTGCATTTTATAAATGAGGGAAAGGACATAAAAAGATCTCCAA
>BRZM01000768.1:54378-65456 GCA_033238685.1 Lates japonicus | reverse complement strand
AGACTTAAGTCACAACTGTCAGGAAAATCATTCAGTATACAAAGAAAAAGCCACAACTTCAGCTGACATACAGGCTTCTCTGCAAAAAAAAGTGATGTGGCTGTTTTGAGACGCACACCAAGGAGGTCCTTGAAAAATGGGAACACGGTCGAGTTGCCAGAAGAAAGCCATTACCATGCCAACACCACAAAACAGCCCACTTTCAATATGCCAATCAGCACCATGACAAGCCCCAAGGAGTCCACAAGGCCTATGATGAAAAGTGTACCATCCCTGCTGTGAAGTGTGGAGTTGGATCTCTGATATTTTGAGGGTGTGTGAGCTACAGTATAACAGGGAGTTTAGTCAAAATTAATGGGAATTTCCAACATGACAACGACACAAAACACAAGGCCAAGTCGAGCCCTCAGTGGCTACAGCAGAAGACAGTGAAGGCTCTGGAGTGGCCATCACAGTCTCCTGAACTCAGTATCTTAGAGCCACTTTAGAGAGGTCTCAAATGTACAGTTCATACAAGGCAACCAAAGAATTTACGGGACCTGGAGGCTTTTTGCCAAGAAGAATGGACAGCTTTACTACCTGAGGAAAAAAAGTAGTTAACTATCTCAAGCTGAAATAACTGCTCCCACTTCACAGCTCTACAACATGCAAGCCAACTAGTCCTTCTGCTGAATAATGACTTTGCACAGGTGTGTCCGACAACACAGTGCATTCTCATTGAAATATGTTTATGTTTGATTAAAACCTACAGGATGTGAAACAGCTGACACAAAGACTAATGCTGACAAACAACTTTCAGATACACACTAATATCAATGTCATTACACAAAGCAGTGTGATTAGACAGTGATCATGTACCAATGATGCTAACAGCAGGCCTCGCCCTACGGCACTGTACATGATTCTTCAAATAAACACTGAGTGGGATTTAATGAGCTATAGAGGTTGTAATGTAAATCTCCTTATATTGATTAGGCTTACAGTACATGTCTCTGCTCATCTTATCTTAATACTCACCTTTGTTATATGCTGTATTCATGACTATTATCATAAACAAAGACAAAATATGTCATGCCTCTAGGGAGCAAGGTCAGATAGGTGGCAAGTCGTATCGTAGTATCGTAGTCATAGTAAATAAACTTTGATGCTTTTTTTAAAAACTTTTTTTGCTATGTACAAGGTTTGCACTGGTATGAAATCCTTAGAAACACCACAACCTCATACTTTTAGTCTGATACAGAATCAATTTTTCCACCAAATAGGTCTTGAACCGGTTCCATTCAGGATACTTGGAACCTTGGTTTCTATCCAGTGAACCAGCCACAGTACCACCAGTTTTGAGCTGAACCACTGTCATCAGTGACGTGTCATTAATGAAGGGCATTGCACAACAGTGGATCTCACTGTATCACCTGTGAGTGTTGTTCTGTTATTACAGATATTTGTCGGCAGACCACTGCAGCTCTCTGTTTCCTGCAAATTTTCATGACCTCTAAACTGTTGCCTTCTCCATCCTCTCTTTCTAACCTGGTGAGTAGGACACACCCGCTGTTTATTTCATCAGCATTCACACTTGAAAACCTGATATTTGTTGGTACAAAACCAAACTAACTGCCAGCGATTCTTGTGATTGATTAAACCTCTCCTTTCTTGTTGGCATGTACAGATCAGGTTTAAAATACTTCTCAGTATTTTGAGTTTGTTTTTTTTTTGTTCATTATTTAATATAAAGCTTCATAAAGTCATCAGTTTCACAAGTAATGTCTTCTAATGTCAGTGTTTGCTGTACAGACTGAGTCCATTACAGTTATGCTCAGCTGCTACAGCACTGCTACTACTGCAACCACTAAAAGTAGCACCTCTATGACTACTCACCATAGCAAACACATAATGTGTTTTACTGCACAGAAACTATGAACTCATCAGCTCCAACTACTGGGCCACCAGGGGTGCATGAGTAACCTAGTGGCTGAAAATCTTAGTAGAAGATTTACTTGAATAATACAGCAAAATACAAAGGTAGATTCAGCACCACAGGAAGCAAAACACTCCAGGATTAATCAGTCTCATGAACACCACAACTTGATACTTTGAAAGGGAAAATGGAACCTTCACATTACCGGAAAAGGTAAACAACTCCCACTGGCAGGATTTTAGGAATAGTAAGTTCACGTCCCCCTCAGCACCTTTGGCTGGGAGTGGTCTATGCTTCTTCAACACAGCCGACATGATGACTGATGACATTCAACTGCATCAACAACAACAACAGCCCGCAGCGCTCCTCTGTACAGTACAAGGCAGCGCTGTCAGGATAACACTGCACTGAACAAACACACCAAGGGGCAGAGGGTAGAGTTTGTGCAACTGTGTGTGTGCATGTGTGTTTGGAATCCTGAGTTCTGTATAAAGCAGTTTCCACAAACAGATTTGCATTTTACCCAGCACAGAGGCTACAAATACAAGTTTGAAAAGTGACTTAAAAACTGAGGAAAGCAAAATCTCTCAGACTTTAGAAAGCTTCTGTGATTGGAAGTGAGTGTGTTTCTACAGTATGTTTGAAATTAATCTGTGTGTAAGTGCATATCTGTGTATAAAAAGAATACTGTTTTCTGTGTGCAAATGTCTTAATCTTATAGCAAGAGCTTATTTTTCTGTTTGAAAGAGAGGCTGCAATGTAAATGCAACAGTTAATGTGCAAGTCAGTGAAAGACTGTGTGCATGTGAAAGAGTGTGAGACACAGACACTGTGTAGAGACGGAGACGTGTTAGTGTGTGTTCATGTGTGAAAGCAAATAGTGTTTGTGTATAAGTGTGAGTTTGAAATTTGTGTCAGACCGAGCTGCTGGCAGTTTTCAGTTCAGGCACTGAAGTTTCTAAAACAGTCAAAAATATAAAATTGTGGAACACTTTTAAAATCATTTCAAGTGACTGCTTGCTGAGTGTTGTTTTCATTAATAACCACTGCCCTGGGTTGGGGACTAAAGATGGCGACATCACCACAGTTACAATAGTTCAACATACAACAGTTTGAGACATTAAACTTCATATAGCCAAATATACATTATATATGCTCATGTTTAAAATTGAACTATCCACTGTTGAACCTATAGCTTATTGTTTACTAGCCCATTACAGGCCTAGCTTGCTAACATTTACTGGCTACCTACTGCATCTATGACTGCAGTCCTGCTACTGTACCAGCCCCACTACATCACAACCAAAATGTAGCTAACTGCTTGTTTCCTGTAGGAAACATTACAAATGTTGCATTGATAAAGCAGGATTAATTACAACCGTTAATTTAGCTAGCTTAACCCTTTCACACATAGTGGTTACTAGAGTGGACAGCAATTAAAAAGCGGTTTTCTTGTATATGCATGGGTTTTGATGGTAGAGTTGCCCATCAGCCACCACATTGGATGCTAGAGTGTTGCTCTATGCACTTCCACCCACTGGCCAATCGATTTAAGTATAACACAAAATTAAGATGGCCGACAAATGGGCAGAAATGCTGAGCAGCTCAGGAATATATTGCCAGTCCTTCTAAGAAGGAGACCCCTGTAGCTTATGGAAAGCTTATGGAAACTTCCAACTCTGCCTCATCTATTATTTTCTTATACTGTGACAAAAGCTAACACATAACTTACAAGGAAGAAGACTGCTCATATTCATCTTTAAACTTGCTTAACTTGAGCTAACTGTGCTGGCAAAATTAAATCCTCCGCCCACAGACAGGGCCTATCAAGAGGGCAATGTTAGACTGAATAATGGAGTTAGTAACAAAATGTCAGTTCATTCTGCAGCTTTTTATTTCTGACACATGTAGGCGATGTCGCCTCTGGACCGTTCATTTCCAGTTCATTTGGTTAAAGTGAAACACTGCGAACTCACCCTCTTGATGTCCTTGCCGAAGGTCTCGCTGAAGCTGGAGCCCAGGATCTCAAACTGGACGTGGGAGTTGGAGCCGCTGTCTTTAAAATCCATCGTACCTGTCAGACCCGTGATGTTGCCCTGGAGGAAGCACCAGATACAGAGAGAGAGAGAGGGAGAGAGAGAGAGAGAGAGAGAGAGAGATGGATGTAAAAATATAATCTGCCTTACAAGACAGGATAAAAGCACTGTGACCTCATTACATTCACCTTTAGCTTTTCTTTACTGCATCTTATCAGCTGATATGTGACAAAGTAAAATTGGCTGATGTATTAATAAGGTTTCGTACCCTGGAGATGAGTTTGTACACACACACCAGCGAAAAGGAAAAAGCATTAACTTACTTTATTAAAATGTATTCTCATCATGTATCCATTGTAAAAGAGGCCTTGTCAGTCTTGTTAAGTTTAATGTTCATGCAGATAAAATATAATGAAGTGACAGAGAGAGGCAGGGATACAGGGAGGGAGGATGGAGGGAGAAAGACATTGAGGAGACATTAAAAGGGGTCAGAAAGAGTAATGGATGAGAAACTCATGGTGGGAAGGGTGGAATTCAGAGAGAAGAGCAAGAAAACGAAGAAGACAGGTAAATCATGAAGAATCTGGAAAACGGAAGACAAACAGCTTAACTTTGGCCTGTGGAGGTGGAAAGCTGTGAGAGTTTTGGCCTTGTGACCTTTGAAACTGCTCCTGCCACCCGAAATGTCCCTTTAGCAACAGACTGCGTCCCTCAATGCTTTGAAAGCTGCTAAATTGGCCAACCCAAAAAGGCTCATGAAGTGCACTGAACACAGAAATCACCATGGAAACCATCAGTCCACGAGGGAACAAGAACCAATATAGATATCTGATTAATCAGTATTTATAAATTAATGATCAGCTTCATTCATTCATGATCATTGATCTCTGCTTTCTTGTTCTCTTGTTAATTACTCCCATGGCTTTTATGCAGAACATACAGCGGCAAACAATGTTTAGATACGTCATATAAAATATCGTGACTGCAGTGCTGCTCCACTGAAAGGCCACCCTGAAATGTCGTTTCATGACTTCCATCAGTTCACGTTGGATGTAAACTAAGACTGAGGACACCCATCACTACAGGCCAACAAACTAAATGTTCCTCTGTCAGCTGCAAAAGGTCGCAATCATTGTCACCTGAAGGAGGATAATGTTTCATAACGTTTGTTTTGGTTTGTGAGCAGCTTGCTACAAAGTCAGTGATGTTTCCAGTTCTCCAAGAAATATATGTTTACTGAATCACTATCTGAATATTTTTACAACAGAACACCGCTGTCTGAACTCTGTCTGTCAGTACTTTATGTGTAATTCTAATTGAAGATTTTGTCAAGTTTTGGACATGACAGTAAAAACAAAAACAGTCTAACTAAGCAATTCCATCTATAACACACATCATTTTGCAATAGAAAGATCAATAAGAACAGAACAATATTACTCTACATTTAACTGACACTGTGGTACCATTATTTGACTCACAAAACTGAGTGTTAAAAGCATATACACATGCAACTTTAGCATACAGATTTCCCTTTCCGTGTGTTCTCTTCCTCTCCTGTCTAAAGCAATAGGCCAGGCTGCTAAGCTGAACTATTAGCTAACCTGAGCCTAATGTTTCAGCCAATAAAATTAAATTGCAGTGGACTGAAACTGAACAAAGCTAGCTACTAGCTACTAAAAATTAATGATTAGAATCTTCTGAACCAAACTGTTTCAGCCATTACACTGAACTGTTAGCTAACTGGAAGCACATTGTTTTAGGTGCAGCACTTAGCCATTAGCTAGCATAAAACTATTTTAGCTGTTAAATGACTCATTAACTTAGGGTGTTAAATGTCTGAAATTATTTTGTCTTAATTCAAGGAGTCACACTGAACACTAAAATATGGCAATGTTTTATGTGTATTTTGCATATTTCTTGTTCTCTGGGCAAACTGTTTTAGTTAGATTGAAGTCATACTCATACACACCAAATCCTATATTTTGACTTGTTGAGCAAAGTGGGTATTAAGTTTGAATCATAGTTTGCTCCTTCCTGGTGTGAAAACTGTACATTTGTAGGCTCAATGTGTGACTGACTGGCCCTGTTTTTTGTCCCCTCATCAGTATTGTGGCACCAGACTGAAAGTAATAGCTTCGGTTGCCCAAAGCTGACAGTGTGTTGTGAAGGAAAAGGACCAAACTAGTCTATAAATAACTACAGAATGTTCACCTATTCATTAGTGGGTGGTGGTAAACAGTAGCAAGTAACACACACAGGTGGGCAAAAATGGAAAGTGCTTTTCATCATAAGTCTTATGCTATGGCATGTCTCAGGTACTTTAATTTAGGCTGCCGCTCAGAACACAATAGGGATGGGCATTTTGATTACTTTTTGAAGTCAATTAATCAAGCCAACTGAAGTTAATTAATCGATTAGTCATGACGTCATCGCTAAGACGTGCCCTCCACCCAAACCTAAACAATAATAGGTTGTCGTGTCATGTTTTTTGCAGTGTAGTGTACAGATGCACTGACTTTACCTCCCCAGCCCCGCTCATCAGCAACCCACCTCAGACTAGCTGTGGTGTTCTCAGCAGTGTGTCTCATCTGTGCTGTGAGTCAGGAGCACAGAACCGGAAATGTCACCGTCCATGTAACGGCAGGTCACAGTGACATAAAACTCCAATCTGAGAGCTGTCCATGCAGCGGTTGTTATTGCTACTTTGTTGGCTTCCGTCAAGTTCTTTTTTAGAGCTGTAGCTGCCTCATTGTACTTTCTCCCAATCTGACCGGTGATGGTTCTGTCGTTTTCTGACACGTTTTCTGTGCGTTTAGGTACAACAAATCCACAGTCTGCTAGCGCCGGATGGCCGGACATTAAAACATTTTCAGCAGACTACTTTCTTCTTTCCGTCATTTTTTATAACGTTAGAACTATAATCTTAAACCAGATGTAGGATTTTTGTCATCAGGCGCCCTCTCAACGTCCTGTGTCCGCGTCGCAGAGGAACATTGATTTTTTTTTTTTTTTTTTAATGAAACTACTTTATTCAGTGTTTCTACTGATTTTAATTACTTGGTCCGTTTGTTTTGGAGTTAATGGGACCTCTATAGATAGTTCGGCTCCCAGTAAAAACCTCCTGAATGATGAACACTGAAGGAATCCTAACCTAAAAACAAGCTAAGCATCTAGCAACAACCTGAGCTAACGTTAGCAGCTCGTTTAACAGCTTTGCTTGCACCACACAGAGAGAAGATGCGCACTCGAGCTGAAACGGAACCATAAACATTAGTTCCGTGTCTCTATGAAGTGAAACATAAATCTCCCACCCCCAACCAAATAAAAGTTAGTCAAATAAAAATTTGTCGATTCTTAAAAAAAGGTGTTGGCTATGCTTACCGTGCACATCTAGTACACACACACACGTTCACGATATACACACTTATAGGAGGAAAGAGGGGAAAGAGGGAAGGTTACATCTTGTGATGCACTGGGGATAAAAGGGTGAAAAGTGCTTTGCACCCGCCATTTTTCTCATCCCCTCACCAAGTCATCAGCAAAGTAGTCAGAGAGATGGCAACTGGTGGAAAATGTTCAGTGATAACAGCCTATAGGAAATTCTGACTGGCTGTAAAGCTTCTCTGACACATGAGAATTAAAAAGGAAAGTTTTATGGTCACTAGGGTGCTTTATTGTCTCAAAATATTGGTACCTTAAGGGAAAATATTGTTTTTTGAAAACGTATTCATCACAAGACAGTTGTATTTCTACAATCTACGGTGTGACTGTGATGAAATAGTAACTGGAATAATTGATGTTATGATAACTTCCCAGCTTTGTCAAATCATCAAAACATGCAAAAATACATTTATTGAAAGAAAAAGAAAACTGCCAAACACCTGACATTCAGCTATATGTAGTATCTAATAAGTATCTTGGTTATGATATATTTCATGGCCACAGACAAAACCATGTTAAAAAAAAAAAACAACAACAAAAAGTATTAGTATTCACAATGTTTAGTTGTATTCTTAGTCATAATTTCATAATCTAAAAGCTGACCACTGTCTGGAGCGCCAACAGAATGCACTGTAGTAGTGATTTTCATTAACTGAAGGTTGGGTGGTTCTGTCAATACGGCTGAAGAACTCACAGCTGTATTAAAGTCCTGCATTACTGAGGGCATCAGGGCTTGTCTGCAACAGGCGCTGACACACAATAAAGCTGCTGTCTGAAAGGTTCACCCTCAGTGTTTACATATAAGTGCATATTAAACAGGAGACAGAGAGAAAGAAAGATCACTAACAAGCTCAGTGGTTATTACCATGAGACATGTCAAAGAAACAAACTGATGCTTTTTAATATTAAAACCTGAGCTATTCAAGTGCTGTGGGACTCATCAGTACATCTGAAAGGCATCTTTTACCATTTACACTGTGAGAATGAGACTACAGGTTATATGATATTATTTAGATGCACATCAGAGAATGTCTTCATTGTTTCATGTTTCACCAACAATGTTTCATGTTTGATTTATGTTTTGTTGGCAAAGGCTGGAATAAATCTAATCATACTTTAATGTTGTCCTCCACTTGCACTCCTCAGTCTTCAAAGGTTTTTTTTTTTTTTTTGCAATTAAATATTTGATAGAAAAGAACATACTGTGTACAATATCAAGCTGTGTTGAATCAGAGGATGTATAAGCTGTATTTCTCTGTCTAAATACTACAGAAGAGATCAAGGCAGTTTGGTAAGTTAATGAGAAATTACATTCAAGCTGCTAATCAGTCAGCAGCCTTGAAGAAAGACTCATTAGAGCACTTAAGCATTTATTCTATGACGAACTGTTCTATATTTAGCTTCATTTCACTAGCATTCATTTATACATTGAAAACAAATTAAATATCTGTGTAACTGTGTATATGTTCTTGTCCCTAAATGCACCATCAGACTGAAGAGAACATGTGCTGGTTTGTTGTTAGAAAGCCTCAGTACCTTCTGGATGGTCTCCAGCATGGACCAGCCTCCGTTCCAGGGCTTGGTGGACTTCCTGATGCAGTTGAGGCTAGCCATACTGTGCCACTTCCTGTCCTCCAGCTTCCTGTAGAAGGCGTTAGCCAGCATCAGCACGCTGTCGTACAGGTAGAGGTTAGATACCTGGAGAGAGGAGGGGACAGAGGGGAGAGGACAAAGAGGAGACAATACATAAATACAGATATAATATAATATAATACAGATATTATATATATATATATATATATATCACTATAACTGTGCATGGCTATAGACAGAAATAGTACGTGGTGTGTTTGACACCTGCAGCAAACAGTGGACATACTTATCATCATGCATGTACACAACATCATGCAGATTTGTGAACCACACGTAAATGAGTGTTAATTGTAGTAAAATTATTGCTACTAATGTATGTGTTTGTATCACAGTTTGAGTTTGCACTCTTTTACACATTAACAAATGTCAGTGTACTTGCAAATTTGAATACACATTTACATTTAAGGACAACTTCCAGATTTCAGTGAAACAGAGATACACACTGACCACATGTGTGATACAGCTGGGTACCACATCATCTGCTGGCGTTAAGAAAACACCACCATGAGCTCTGCTGACACATGCACACACACACACACAACACACACACACACACACATACACAAGCCCGGTGGTGTTGAGATGACAGTCAGCTAGTAGCCAGCCTGTTCACATGCTATCATGTCACCTCTCACCCTGAGATACACCCACACACCCACACAAGGAGGGAGCAGAGACCAAATGCAGGGTGACAAATGAACATCACTCCCATCCAGCTGAGTACCGCTGACAGCTGAGGCCATGACACACACACACAAAAAGCAAGCAAAAGTATTTATGTTTTTTTCCCCTGATCCTCTTTATGTCATAGAAAGAGAGCTAATTTATATGACAGAAGCAGACACAGGAGAAAAGAAAAGGAAAGAAAAAGAGGCGATCTGCAAGATCCCTGTTTCTTTTCCTGGTACAGTCTGAGAGCTGAAAGTGAAAGTGAAGCGGGAATCCATACAGAATTATATTAATATACAGTTAATTTACACAGCCGGAAAATAAATCTGCCATATTTTATCAATCAAATCTTGTCACCTGTATAGTAAAGGTCGACTTCACATAGTCTGCTACTGTTAATGACAGTATTGACAATAAGATATCCAAGCAGTTTTATTCTTTGTGTTAAAGTGTTGTGTAGGCGACATATGGCAACCACACAGCTCTGTTTACCTACAGAGAAAATGTTGCACTCACTTCTCCCCTCCTGACAAACACATTTAGTCAATAGACTGACACTGTCAGATGTTTAGTAAGACGCAGTAACAATGGTGGAGTCAATGGGGTGAACCTGCTCTCAGGTGCACTTTACAGGGATGATCTCAACTTTTTCCAGCCACCTGTTTTACTAAAAACAAAGTGGAATGGGGGCAGCACGGTGGTGCAGTGGTTAGCACTGTCATCTCACAGCATGAAGGTTCCAGGTTCGAGCCTGGGGCTTTTCTGTGTGGAGTTTGCATGTTCTCTCTGTGCCTGTGTGGGTTCTCTCTGGGTACCCTTTCTCCCACAGTCCAAAGACATGTAGGTTAGGTAAACTGGTGACTCTAAATTGCCTGTAGGCGTGAATGTGAGTGTGAATGGTTGTTTGTCTGTATATGTTGGCCCTGTGATGGATTGGTGATCTGTCCAGGGTGTACCCTGCCTCTCGCCCAATGTCAGCTGGGATAGGCTCCAGCCCCCCTGTGACCCTTAATGGATAAGCAGTATAGATAATGGATGACTGAAAGTGGAATGGGAAAAAAACATGAATGTGGCTGATGTGGAAAATCTGGCAAACAGAGATGGGCTTCAGCTATTCTGTAGGCGACAGGTCCAAAAAGTCTAATCCAATGGTAAAAGATCACAAGCACATAGAATAAGGACCTGGAGGTAAGATGTAATCCTGGGTACACGTAGATCAGACAAGACAAATTAATCAAATAAACCTCAAAGGCCGTTTTAGATGTGAGGCAGCAGCAAAATGTCTTGATGAATCAGAGTTACCAGAGCCTAATTAATGATGTCCTATTGTCACATCCTCTTCACAAAACATAGTTGTGGTAACG